>DWRD01000060.1:0-21223 GCA_022318305.1 Gerosis bhagava
TACCCGGCTACCGGCGTTTATTGCCGCCGCGCCGGAAAATCAACAAGACAAAATTCCGGCCTAGGGAGGAAGGAAAATGGCGAAAGTGACGCGAGCAATTATCGTCGGCGGCGGCATTGGCGGCGCGGCGACGGCGCTCTCTCTGGCGCGCCAGGGAATCAAAGTAATGCTGCTGGAAAAGGCGCATGAAATCGGTGAAATCGGCGCCGGTATTCAACTGGGGCCGAATGCGTTTTCAGCGCTGGATAGCCTCGGCGTCGGCGAAGTGGCGCGCCAGCGCGCGGTGTTTACCGACCATATCACGATGATGGATGCGGTGAATGGGGAAGAGGTGGTGCGTATCGAGACCGACCAGGCCTTCCGTGACCATTTCGGCGGCCCGTATGCGGTGATCCATCGGGTGGACATTCACGCCACCGTCTGGGAAGCCGCGCTGACCCATCCCGGCGTGGAATACCGGACTTCAACTCAGGTGGTGGATATCCGCCAGACCGCCGATGACGTGACGGTCTTTGATGACAAAGGCAATAGCTGGACCGCCGATATTCTGCTGGGCTGCGACGGCGTGAAGTCAGTGGTGCGCCAGAGTCTGCTCGGCGATGCGCCGCGGGTCACCGGCCACGTGGTGTACCGCGCGGTGATCGAGGCGGCCGACATGCCGGAAGACCTGCGGATTAACGCGCCGGTGCTGTGGGCCGGGCCGCATTGTCATCTGGTGCATTATCCGCTGCGCGGCGGCAAACAGTACAACCTGGTGGTCACCTTCCATAGCCGCGAAAGCGAAGAGTGGGGCGTGCGTGACGGAAGCAAAGAAGAGGTGCTTTCTTACTTTAAAGGGATTCATCCCCGCCCGCGGCAAATGCTCGACAAACCAACGTCCTGGCGCCGCTGGTCTACCGCCGACCGCGAGCCGGTTGCAAAGTGGGGTAACGATCGCATTACCCTGGTCGGCGATGCCGCCCACCCGGTGGCGCAGTATATGGCGCAGGGCGCCTGCATGGCGCTGGAGGATGCGGTAACGATAGGTAAAGCGCTGCAGCAGTGCGACGGCGACGCCGCTCGCGCCTTCGCGCTGTACGAGTCGGTGCGTATTCCGCGTACAGCGCGAATTGTCTGGTCAACTCGTGAAATGGGGCGGATTTATCACGCGGCGGGGGTCGAACGGCAGGTACGTAATCTTCTATGGAAGGGCAAAACGCAGGATGAATTTTACCGCGGGATCGAGTGGCTTTACGGCTGGAAAGAGGATAACTGCCTCGCACCACGCTAAGGTCTGGTATTGAGGTCTTTCAACCTACGCACAGAGGCGCTACCATAGCGCCTCTTTTTTTTCCGGGTAACGATATGCGTGTATTACTGGCGCCAATGGAAGGCGTGCTCGATTCGCTGGTGCGCGAGCTGCTGACCGAGGTTAATGATTACGATCTGTGCATCACCGAATTTCTGCGCGTGGTGGATCAACTGCTGCCGGTAAAATCGTTCTACAGACTGTGCCCGGAACTGCACCATCAAAGTCGCACTCCGTCCGGCACCCGCGTGCGCGTGCAATTGTTGGGGCAATACCCGCAATGGCTGGCGGAAAACGCCGCCCGCGCGGTGGAGCTTGGCTCTTGGGGCGTGGATTTAAACTGCGGTTGTCCATCGAAGCTGGTGAACGGCAGCGGCGGCGGCGCAACGTTACTGAAAGATCCCGAGCTTATCTATCGCGGGGCGAAAGCCATGCGCGAAGCGGTTCCCGATCACCTGCCGGTGACGGTGAAAGTTCGCCTCGGCTGGGACAGCGGCGAACGGCGCTTCGAAATCGCCGACGCGGTACAGCAGGCGGGCGCCAGCGAGCTGGTGGTGCATGGCCGCACCAAAGAGGATGGTTACAAAGCTGAACGCATCAACTGGCAGGCCATCGGCGAAATCCGCCAGCGCCTGACTATTCCGGTGGTTGCTAACGGCGAAATCTGGGACTGGCAAAGCGCGCAGGAGTGCATGGCCGCTACCGGCTGTGATTCAGTGATGATTGGCCGCGGCGCGCTCAACGTGCCGAATCTCAGCCGGGTAATCAAATACAATGAACCGCGTATGCCGTGGCCACAGGTGGTTGAGTTACTCAAAAAATATACCCAGCTGGAAAAGCAGGGGGATACCGGTTTATATCACGTAGCGCGCATTAAGCAGTGGCTGGGCTATTTACGCAAAGAATACACGGAAGCGCTTGGCCTCTTTAATGAAATTCGCACCTTGCAAACCTCAGCAGAGATAGCGAAAGCGATTGCACGTTATTAGATAAGGCGGTGTTATTCCGTACGCACTTTATTAATTAGCCCTTATTCCTGCACGATACGACGCGAGCTGTATCACGTTTTTATTCCCTCGCGCTTGAGTCGTCACAAGAAGTTGATACAGTGCAATAGTTGGATTGCTACTGCTTCGGCAGGCGAAACCTGATTACCTGGCATTTGTCGGGGGTCAGGTTTTTTTGTTTCTGGGGTTCATATGCTAATCGCCAAAGTACTTAATAATAACGTGGTGGTAGTGGTCAACGAGCAGCAGCGCGAACAGGTGGTGATGGGGCGAGGGCTGGCCTTTCAAAAGCGCGTGGGCGACTCGTTGGACGAAAGTAAAATTGAAAAAGTCTTCGCCTTACAAAGCGATGAACTGGTTGGCCGCTTAGGCGAATTACTCAGTCAGATACCGTTAGAAGTGATGACCACCTGCGATCGTATCATCGAGCTGGCCCGCGGGCGGTTGGGAAAGTTACAGGAAAGTTTGTACATCACCTTAACTGACCACTGTCACTTTGCCATCGAGCGGCAGAAAAACGGCGTCGCGATTCGCAACGTGCTGCTGTGGGAGATTAAACGGCTGTATCCGAAGGAGTTTGAACTGGGTCAGGAGGCGAGGGCCATCATCGCCCGCCGGCTGGGCGTCGAGCTTGCCGAGGATGAAGCCGGGTTTATCGCTTTGCATCTGGTGACGGCGCAGCTCAACAGCGAAATGCCGGAAGTGATGCACGTAACGCGGGTGATGCAGGAGATCCTGCAACTGGTGAAGTACCAGCTGCAGCTTAACTACGATGAAGAGTCGCTCAGCTACCAGCGCTTTGTGACCCATCTGAAGTTTTTCGCCCAGCGCATGTTAACGCGAACGGTAGTGCAGGATGACGACGTCACGCTGCACAGCGCGGTGAAAGATAACTACGCAAAAGCGTGGAAGTGCGCGGAAACGGTGGCGAAGCACCTGCAAAAGAATTATCAACGGGCGCTGACCACCGAAGAGATTATGTTTCTTGCCATTCATATCGAGCGGGTAAGAAAAGAGGGGCGTTAATCCCCCCACAAAACTGGATTGTTACTGCATGATGCAGGCAAAACCTGAGCGCGACGCCAACCGGCGTGGTTCTCGGGTTTTTTTTATTTTTACTACTCAGTCGCCGGTTGTCTGTGGGCAGCGGCAGTAAGGAAAAGAGCATGGAATATAAAGCACTCGCGCAGGATATTCTTCACCGCGTCGGCGGCAAAGAGAATATTGTGAGTCTGGTTCACTGCGCGACACGTCTGCGTTTCAAATTGAAAGATAACGCGAAGGCCGATGCCGAAGGGCTGAAGGCGAACCCTGGTGTGATCATGGTAGTCGAAAGCGGCGGCCAGTTTCAGGTGGTCATCGGTAACCATGTCCACGATGTCTGGCTGGCAGTGCGCCAGCAGGCGGGGTTAAGTGACGACAGCGAACCGGTGCCGCAGGAGAAAGCGGCGAAAAGCTCGGTATTAAGTCAGCTGATCGACATCATCTCCGGCATCTTTACCCCTTTTATTGGCGTGATGGCGGCGACGGGTCTGCTGAAAGGACTGCTGGCGCTGGCGCTAACCTGCGGATGGCTCACGCCGCAGCAGGGGACCTATAAAATCTGGTTTGCCGCCAGCGACGCGCTGTTCTTTTTCTTCCCGCTGTTTCTTGGCTACACCGCCGGCAAAAAGTTTGGCGGCAACCCGTTTATCTCAATGGTGATCGGCGGCGCGTTAACCCACCCGCTAATGATGCAGGCCTTTGAAGCCAGTCAGACGGGGGCGCCCGTGGAGCATTTTCTCGGTATACCGGTGACCTATATCAATTATAGCTCCTCGGTGATCCCGATTATTCTCGCCTCCTGGGTCTGCTGCTGGCTGGAACGGAAGAGTAACGCGGTGCTGCCGTCGGCGATGAAGAACTTTTTTACCCCGGCAATCTGTCTGGCGGTGGTTGTGCCGCTGACCTTTCTGGTGATAGGCCCGCTGGCGACCTGGCTGAGCCACATGATTGCCAATGGCTATCAGGTTATCTACGTTTTTGCCCCATGGCTGGCAGGCGCAGTGCTGGGCGCGCTATGGCAAGTATGCGTTATCTTCGGCCTGCACTGGGGGCTGATACCGTTGATGATCAATAACATGACTGTGTTGGGCCATGATTCTATGCTGCCGATCATTCTGCCGGCGGTGATAGCCCAGGTGGGCGCCGTGCTGGGGATACTGCTGGCCACGCGCGATTCGCGTCAGCGGATGCTGGCAGGTTCCGCGTTTTCCGCCGGGCTATTTGGCATCACTGAGCCTGCCATTTATGGCCTGACGCTGCCGTTACGTCGCCCGTTTATCTTCGGATGTATCGCCGGCGCGATTGGCGGCGCGATTACCGCCTTCAGTAATAGCTACGCCTACTCCTTTGGGGTGCCGAACATTTTCTTTCCGGCACAGATGATCCCGCCCGGCGGCATTGATTTTAGCGTGTGGGGCGGTCTCATTGGCACCGGCGTGGCTTTCATTCTCGCCTGCGTATTGACCTTCTTCGCCGGCTTGCCGCGCAGCCAGGCAGAACAGGCGGTCGTCATCGCGCCTGCGGCGGAAAACGATATTCTGGCGCCGATGTCCGGCAGCGTACTGGCCCTCGATCAGGTGCCGGATAGCACCTTCGCCAGCGGCCTGCTGGGCAAAGGCGTAGCCATTATTCCGGCGGTGGACAAGGTCATTGCCCCGTTTTCTGGCGAGGTCGCCTCACTGTTTCAGACTAAACACGCTATCGGCCTGCTGAGCGACAGCGGCATTGAACTACTGATCCACGTCGGCATTGATACCGTCAAACTCGACGGCGTACCGTTTACCGCCCATGTCAAAGAGGGGGACAAAGTTCAGGCCGGCGATCTGCTGCTGGAGTTCGATCGTCAGGCCATTCTGGACGCCGGTTACGACCTGGCGACCCCGATTATTATCAGCAACAGCGATGATTACCGCAGCGTTGAGATTGTGTCCGCGAGCGTCGTGGATGCCGGCCAGCCGCTGTTGTCCGTTAGCCATTAATCACAGGAGAGAGCGATGAAAACATTCCCGCAGGGCTTTTTATGGGGCGGCGCCACCGCGGCAAATCAGGTCGAAGGCGCATATCTGGAAGATGGCAAAGGTTTATCCACCTCCGACGTGCAGCCGCAGGGGGTATTCGGCGACGTCGTGGAGCGCGTCGCCGGCGACAGCGGTATTAAAGATGTGGCGATCGATTTTTACCATCGTTACCCGCAGGATATCGCGCTGTTTGCTGAGATGGGCTTCAACTGTCTGCGGGTCTCGATCGCCTGGACGCGTATCTTCCCGAACGGCGATGACGCCGAGCCGAATGAAGCCGGGCTGGCCTTCTACGACAAGCTGTTTGCCGAGATGGCCGCGCACAACATCACTCCGCTGGTGACGCTATCTCATTACGAAATGCCGTGGGCGCTGGTGAAAAACTATGGCGGCTGGGGCAGCCGCGAGGTGATTGGCTTTTTCGAGCGCTACGCCCGGACGGTATTCAGTCGCTATAAAAATCAGGTCAAGCTGTGGCTCACTTTTAACGAAATTAATATGTCGCTGCATGCGCCAATGACCGGCGTCGGCCTGCCGGCCGGTAGCAGTAAAGGCGAAGTCTATCAGGCTATCCACCACCAGCTGGTGGCCAGCGCGCTGGCGGTCAAAGCCTGTCATGAACTGGTACCGCAAGGGAAAATTGGCAATATGCTGCTCGGCGGGTTGATGTATCCGCTGAGCTGCAAGCCGGAAGATGTCTTTGAAACGCTGCAGCAAAACCGCAGCTGGCAGTTCTTCGGCGATGTGCAGTGTCGTGGCGCCTATCCGGGCTACATGCAGCGCTATTTCCGCGAAAACGATATTACGCTGACCATCACCGACGACGACCGGGAAGCGCTGAAAGAGACCGTCGATTTTATCTCCTTTAGCTACTATATGACCGGCTGCGTCACCGCCGATGAAGCGCTGAACCAGCAGGCGCGCGGCAACATTCTCAGCATGGTGCCGAACCCGCATCTGGCAAGCTCAGAGTGGGGCTGGCAGATAGACCCGCTGGGGCTGCGTACGCTGTTGAACGTACTGTGGGACCGCTATCAGAAGCCGTTATTTATCGTTGAAAATGGTCTGGGGGCGAAGGATAAAATCGAAGCCGACGGCAGCATCAACGATGACTATCGCATCAGCTATCTCAACGATCATCTGGTGCAGGCGCGCGAAGCCATTGCTGACGGCGTCGAACTGATGGGCTTTACCAGCTGGGGGCCAATCGATCTGGTTAGCGCGTCGAAGGCCGAGATGTCCAAGCGCTACGGTTTTATCTATGTCGATCGTGACGATCGCGGGCAGGGGACGCTCGAACGGCGTAAGAAGAAAAGTTTCGCCTGGTATCAGGCGGTGATTGCCAGCAACGGCGGTAGTCTGCAGGAATAAGCTGTTCGGCGGCCCGGTTTTTTCCGGGCCGCATGCCGTTTAAGCCGGTTTACCGGCGCGCAGTAAAAAGATCATCGGACGCTCTTTCTCTTCCTCGAGCGCCGGTTGGGCGGCGATTTGCTCGGCGCTCGGGCCCCACTCATCAAGCTGCTCCAGCACAAAACCGGCGGCGATAAGCGCGTTAATCCAGCTTGAGAGTTTGCGATGCTGTTTAATCACCCCCTCGGCAAACCAGTTGCTGATACGTTCGCCTTCCTGCTGATAGTGGCTCACCGGCCAGCGTTTTTGCCCCTGTTCATCTACCTGCCAACCCTGCTGCAGCGGCGCGGTATAGATGGGGTGTTCGGCGGAAAAGACCAGCGTACCGCCGGGAACCAGCGCCTGATAGAGCATAGCGAACAGCGGCGCGACGTCCGGCAGATAATGCAGCGCCAGCGAACTGTAGACCAGATCGCAGCTATCCGCAGGCAGCGTCAGGGTTTGCAGGTCGGCGCAGCGATATTCGATAGTCTCGCCGGTGGTCATCTCTCGCGCCCGCTCCAGCATCCGGCTGGAGAGATCGAAACCGATTATCTGTTTTGCTCCCTGTTGCTGCGCCCAGCGGCAAAACCAGCCGTATCCGCAGCCGAGATCGACCACCCGCAGGCCATCTAACGCCGGCAGCAGGCGCTGAATTGCCGGCCACTCCGGCGCGCCGTCAAGCCCCTTCACCGAGCGGTCAAGGGTGGCGTAACCGGCAAAGAAACCGGGATCGTCATAAATGTTCTGACTCATTGCAACTCCAATAATAACTTTGTTTATTTTTAGCTGACTCATTGTCAATGCACACGCTTTACTTAACGACCGTCATTCAATTAATTTATGATGACCAACCTTTATAAGTAACCCGACCTGAAGAATGAATCTTACACTGAGCAAAAGCGTGCTGGCGGCACTGCCACTGGCCATCGCGCTGGCTGGCTGCGCGCCATCGCATGACATTGGCGGCCCTTTAAAGCAGCAAACCCCGGCATCTCACGTTTCGATGGATCTGCCCGCCGCCGTAAAAAATGGCTGGCCGCATACCGACTGGTGGAAAGATTACCACGATGCCCAACTGGATAATCTGATTCAGCGCGCGTTAGCTAATGCTCCGGATATGCAAATTGCCGCGCAGCGCATCAAGCTGGCCGAAGCGCAGGCGCGAATGTCTCAGGCGAATCTCGGTCCGGAGATGGATTTCTCCGCCGATATCGAACGACAGAAAATGTCCGCGGAAGGCCTGATGGGGCCATTCGCCACCGACACCGACGGCAATACCGGACCCTGGTATACCAACGGTACCTTTGGCCTGACCGCCGGTTGGGATCTGGACCTGTGGGGGAAAAACCGCGCGCTGGTGAAAGCGCGCATCGGCGAAGTGAAAGCCCAGGTCGCCGAGCAGGCGCAGACCCGCGAGCTGCTGGCCAGCAGCGTGGCGCGCCTGTACTGGCAGTGGCAGACCGAAGCGGCGGTAAAAACGGTGCTGCAGCAGGTTAAAAGCGAACAGAATAATATTGTTAGCGTCGATACCGCGCTCTATCAGCGTGGCATCACCAACTCCGCCGAAGGGGCGGAGAACGACATTAACGTCAGCAAAACCGATCAGCAGTTGGCCGACGTGGCGGGTAATATGAAAGAGATTGAAGCGCGGCTGATGGCGTTAACCAACAGCCAGAGCCAGTCGCTCAATCTGCGAGCGGCGCCGCTGCCCGCGGTCAGCGCGCAGATGCCGAGCGAACTGGGCTATGAACTGCTGGCCCGCCGTCCGGATCTGCAGGAAGCCCACTGGTATATCGAATCCTCGCTGAGCGAAATTGATGCGGCGAAAGCGGCGTTTTATCCGGATATCAACCTGATGGCGTTCCTGCAGCAGGATGCGCTGCATTTAAGCGATCTGTTCCGCCACTCGGCGCAGCAGATGGGCGTGACCGCCGGGCTGACGCTGCCTATCTTTGATAGCGGCAGGTTGAACGCCAATCTCGATATCGCCAGCGCGCAGAACGGCCTGTCGATCGCTAAATACAACAAAGCCGTAGTCGATGCGGTGAACCAGGTGGCGAAAACCGCAAGCCAGGTAGAGACGCTGATGGAGAAAAACCAGCAGCAGCAGCAGGTGGAGAAAGATGCGCAGCGGGTGGTCAATCTCGCCCAGGCGCGGATGAATGCGGGAATCTTACCCGGCTCCCGCGTGAGCATGGCGAAGCTACCTGCGCTACAGGAGCGAATCACCGCCCTGCGTCTGCACGGCCAGTGGCTGGACGCCAGCATTCAGCTGACTTCCGCACTGGGCGGCGGTTATCACCAGACGACGAAATAACGGCGTCAATAGCGGCGCGCGGCGCCGCTATTCATTATCATCCTCTGTATCTTCCGCTTTTCTTTTCGCTTCCCGGCGTTTCAGCCACAGATGAGCTCCGACCACCAGCGCCACCACCAGGATCAGCCAGACCCAGTGTTTGATGTGCTGATCGAGATGATGTAGCCACGGGCCTATCGCCTCGCCGCCAAGGTAGCCCAGGGTGGTAAAAATCAGCGCCCAAACGATGGCGCCGAAAATATTCAGCGGCAGAAAAATTTTCGGCGGCAAGCGACTGGCGCCGATCAAGACCGGGCCGATAACCCGAAAGCCGTACATAAAGCGGGTGCCGATAACGAACAGATAGGGATGCCGCTGAATCAGGCGCTGCGCTTTTCGGATCCGCGCCTTCTGCCGCGAGAAGCGACGCAGTAGCTTGCCGCCGAACTGGCGCCCCAGAAAATAGAGTAGCTGATCGCCGATCATGCCGCCTAAGGCTACGGCAACGACCACCAAAGGAAACTTCAATAGACCCTGATGCGCCGCCACGCCGCCAAGGATGGTGATGGTTTCACCTTCTGCGATGCTGCCGATAACCAGCGCCGCGTAGCCGTATTGGGAAATCAGGTGATTGATATCCATATAAACATAAACTCCTACTATTACCAGTCCCTTAATCATACACCCTGATGATTAAAACGGTCTGAAGCGCATTTTTATCGCTGTACACAAAATAATCTACAGAGTGAATTATACTTGGATCAGTGCTGTACGAAGCCGTGACAAGGGGGACGCTATGAACCATGTCTGGGGACTCTTCTCTCATCCTAATCAAGAGATGAGCGTGATCAAGAGTGAAAATGAAACCATTTCGCACCATTATACCCACCATGTGCTGGTGATGGCGGCGGTTCCGGTTATCTGCGCCTTTATCGGTACGACGCAGCTCGGCTGGAACTTCGGCGACGGCACGGTGATTAAGCTTTCACTGATGACCGGGTTGGTATTAGCGGTACTGTTTTATGCCGTGATGCTGGCCGGGGTGGCGGTGATGGGGCGGGTGATCTGGTGGATGGCTAGGAGCTATCCGCAACAGCCGTCGCTGAAACGCTGTATGGTTTTTGCCGGTTACGTCGCGACGCCGCTGTTTTTAAGCGGGATCGTGGCGCTCTATCCGCTGGTATGGCTGTGCGCGTTAATAGGCACCATCGCGCTGTTTTACACCGGTTATCTGCTGTATCTGGGCATTCCGACCTTCCTGAGTATTAATAAGGAAGAGGGGCTCAGCTTCGCCAGCTCAACCCTGGCTATCGGGGTGCTGGTGCTGGAAGTGCTGCTGGCGCTTACCGTCGTGCTGTGGGGCTACGGGTACCGACTCTTCTAATCAGATGCATTGCCGGCAGAAATGAATAATTATGTCGGCAATGCAGCATTTACTCACGATTCTTATTGGCCTCAGGGTGTTATGACGCGGTATGATGGCGTTTGCCAGCGGCGTAGCCCACTTTACGCCGCGGCGTACGTTCTATAACGTGCAAAAATACTTTTCAGAATGCCCATGATGCCGAATTTTCGAATTTCTTTGCTCAGCCTGACTTTGCTGCTGGCTGTGCCTTTTGCGCCCCAGGCGATAGCAAAAACCAGCGCGGTAACCGCCGCTTCCCAGCCGGATATCGCTTCCGGTAGCGCGATGATCGTCGATCTGGCGACCAAGAAAATCATTTACGCCAGCCAGCCCGATTTGGTGCGCCCGATGGCGTCGATCACCAAAGTAATGACCGCCATGGTGGTGCTGGATGCGCATTTACCGTTGGACGAGATGCTGACCGTTGATATCAGCCAGACGCCGGAGATGAAAGGTATCTATTCCCGCGTGCGTCTTAACAGCCAAATCAGCCGCCGCAATATGCTGCTGCTGGCGCTGATGTCCTCGGAAAACCGCGCCGCCGCCAGCCTGGCGCACCACTATCCTGGCGGTTATAACGCTTTTATCCGCGCGATGAACGCCAAAGCGCAGGCGCTGGGGATGACCCATACACGCTATGTTGAGCCGACCGGCCTGTCGGTGCATAACGTCTCCACGGCGCGCGATCTGACTAAGCTGCTGATCGCCAGCGAACAATATCCGCTGATCGGCCAGCTAAGCACCACCAAAGAAGATACCGCCACCTTTGCGCATCCGGCTTATACCTTGCCGTTCCGCAATACCAACCATCTGGTGTATCGCGATAACTGGAATATTCAGCTGACCAAAACCGGCTTTACTAACGCCGCCGGCCACTGCCTGATTATGCGTACGGTGATTAATCAACGCCCGGTGGCGCTGGTGGTAATGGACGCGTTTGGCAAATACACCCATTTTGCCGACGCCAGTCGTTTACGGACCTGGATTGAAACCGGCAAGGTGATGCCGGTTCCGGCCTCCGCATTGAGCTATAAAAAGCAGCGCGAAGCGCAGATGGCGGAAGCGATGCTGAAAGGCGGCACGCAGACCGCGCAGAACGATTAATTTGTCCTTCCCCGGATTGCGCCGCAATCCGGGAATTCTAATATCACTCCGGTAACGTCCAGTCGCCGTCGCCAAGCTGGCGCTGCATAATGAGGGTATCGCGCCAGTCGCCCATCTTATAGCCGACGCTGCGCAGCTGTCCGGCAACGGTAAAGCCAAATTTCTTATGAATGGCAATCGAGCCGGCGTTGTTGTGGCCGTCGCCGATAATCGCCAGCATTTGCCGCCACGGCCCCTGTTCACACTGCGCGATGAGGCGCGTCAGCAGCGCGCTGCCGATGCCGCGCCCGCCCATGCCGGACTCGACGTAAATCGACTCTTCCAGCGTATAGCGATAGGCCGGGCGAGGGCGGTAAAAGGTGGCATAGCAGTAGCCGACAATGGTGCCGCGCCACAGCGCGACCAGCCACGGAAGCCCGTTATCGCGCACGGTTTTAATTCGCTTGCGCATTTCGTCGACGGTAGGCGGGATCTCTTCAAACGAGGCGCGGCCGTTAAGCACGTGCCAGACGTACAGCGCGGCAATCGCATGCGCGTCATCGGGCAGCGCTTCGCGGATCTCTAAGTCGGCGTCTTGTAACTTATCCTTGGCGGACATGGGGGCTCCTCAAGCTAATTGGCCGGAGAGTCTTTTTCTCCGGCATGCAGCGTAATACAGAAGCCCCGCGGCTGAACAGTCCTGGTTAACGATTATTGTGCTTCCGTTGGCTTCTGCGCCTCGCCCCAGTATTTTTGTTTGCTGGTTTTGCCGATACCCGGATTCATGCTGTTGGTGGGATCGTTCTGGCGATAGAAGCGCTTTAAACTCTCCGCCGCTTCATACAGATGGCCGACGTTGTGCTCCGCCGGATACTGCGCGCCGCGCGCTTTCAACAGATCCAGCATTTTTTCCTTCAGTTCGTGCGCGTCGACCCCTTTCTTCACGATGTAATCCTGGTGGAAGACGTGACACATAAAGTGGCCATAGTAGAGCTTGTAGACCAGCTGGCTGTCGATTTCCGCCGGCAGATGTTCGAACCATTCGGTGTCATTGCGGCGCAGGGCGATGTCCAGCGCCAGAATATCTTCCACTTCGTCGGCATGTACCGCCTGATAGCGGATCGCCGCGCCGGCGGCGGCGAAGCGGTGCAGGAATGCCTTGCTGCCTTCTTCCGCGGTACAGACAAAGAAATCGCCTTCGGCCTGCTGGAAATATTCCGTAAGCCACTTCTGCGCTTCTTCGATGCCGTCGCCGGCCATCTTCAGCAGCAGATGATGTTCGTACTTATCGCGCCAGGTTTTCATACGCTCCGGCAGGTGCGCCGGGAAGGCGTGACCGAGCTTCTGCATAAAGCGGTCGGTGAAGTGCGGCTTGAACAGGGAGACCTTTTCCAGCATCGCGTCGGTGCGCCCCTTCATGGTGAAGAAGAACGGCATTTTATCGGTGCCGAGCTTATCGATCATCAGGAAGGTATCTTTGCCATATTTTTCGGCGATATCGTAAATATCGCGGTGCATATATTCGCCGGCCACCGGCAGATTATTGAATTCAGCGAGGATGTGGCGGCGGATCTCGGTGAGCACTTCCGGCTGGTTAGTGCCGATATAGAACACCTGCTGGCGTTTTTCCGCTGGAAAAGTATCGAGACGGACGGCGAAGACCGCCAGCTTGCCGGCGCAGCCGGAGGATTCGAACAGGCGGTCCGGGTCGGCGTTATAGCGAGCTGGAGTATCGGCGTTGACATCGCGCACGCGGGTGACGTAATCGTGATCGTGGGCGTGGCGGCCATCGTGTTGCACGTCGGCATCGGTGATACGATCGTCGTCGAGGCGGCTCAGAATTTGCTCTGGCGTCGCGCCTAAATCGATTCCCAGATGGTTGACTAATTTCAGTTTGCCGTCGGCATCAATCTGCGCAAACAGCGACATTTCGGTATAGGCCGGTCCGCGTTGTACCAGGGAACCGCCGGAGTTGTTACAGATACCGCCGATAACCGATGCGCCGATGCAGGAAGAGCCGATCACCGAGTGCGGTTCGCGGCCCAGCGGCTTGAGCGCTTTTTCCAGTGAATAGAGGGTGGTACCAGGGTAGGCCAGCACCTGCTCGCCCTTATCCAGCAGGTGCAGCTTGTCCAGACGCAGCGTGCTGATAATGACGATTTCGCGATCGTAATCATTGCCGCTCGGGGTGGAGCCTTCGGTCAAGCCGGTATTCGCCGCCTGCATCAGGATAATTTTGTCAGCTTGTACGCAGGCGCTGAGCACCCGCCATAGTTCAAGCAGGGTACCGGGGAACACCACCGCCAGCGCATCGCCGTGGCCGGAGCGGAAACCTTTCCGGTAACGCTGGGTTTTCGCCGGATCGGTTAACAGATGCGAGGAGCCAACCAGCCGCGCCAGTTCCGCCAAAAAGGGAGGGTTATTTATTGTTGTTGCAGATGACATGATTCACTCCTTGTGGGCACAGAAAAGCTATATCGCTGTTAGCATACCGCTTTGTATGACAATTTGGTGTATGAATGTTTCTATAAATCAGATAAGAACCTTAGCATTCTACGGGCGCGTTGTTTATATATATGGCAAACTGCGGTTTTTGCTGCGTTTTCGCTGGGCTATTAGCACCGAATCAAAGAGGGATACATAATAATGAAATGGTTGTGTACTGTTGGCGTCGCCGTGAGCCTGGCGCTGCAACCCGCGCTGGCGGATGAACTGTTTGGTAACCATCCGCTGACGCCTGAGGCGCGAGATGCGTTTGTTAGCGAACTGCTGAAAAAAATGACGGTCGATGAAAAAATCGGTCAACTGCGCCTAATCAGCGTCGGTCCGGATAACCCGAAAGAGGCGATCCGGGAAATGATCAAAGACGGTCAGGTAGGGGCGATTTTTAATACCGTGACCCGGCCTGATATCCGCGTGATGCAGGATCAGGTGATGCAGCTAAGCCGCCTGAAGATCCCGCTGTTTTTCGCCTACGATGTGCTGCACGGCCAGCGTACCGTCTTCCCGATAAGCCTCGGCCTGGCCTCCTCTTTTAATCTCGACGCGGTGAATACCGTCGGACGTATCTCGGCCTATGAAGCGGCTGACGATGGTCTCAATATGACCTGGGCGCCGATGGTCGACGTCTCTCGCGACCCGCGCTGGGGCCGCGCCTCCGAAGGTTTTGGCGAGGATACTTACCTGACCACCGTGATGGGTAAAGCGATGGTGGAGTCGATGCAGGGTAAGAGCCCGGCAGACCGCTATTCGGTGATGACCAGCGTTAAACACTTCGCCGCCTACGGCGCGGTTGAAGGCGGCAAAGAGTACAACACCGTCGATATGAGCCCGCAACGCCTGTTCAACGACTACATGCCGCCGTATAAAGCCGGTCTCGATGCCGGCAGCGGCGCGGTGATGGTGGCGCTAAACTCGCTCAACGGTACGCCGGCGACTTCCGATTCCTGGCTGCTGAAAGACGTCCTGCGCGACCAGTGGGGCTTTAAAGGCATCACCGTTTCCGACCATGGCGCCATCAAAGAGTTGATTAAACACGGTGTCGCCTCCGACCCGGAAGACGCGGTGCGCGTCGCGCTGAAGTCCGGTATCAACATGAGCATGAGCGATGAGTACTACAGCAAATATCTGCCGGGGCTGGTGAAATCCGGTAAGGTGACGATGGCCGAACTGGATGACGCTACCCGCCACGTGCTCAACGTCAAGTATGATATGGGGCTGTTCAACGATCCGTACAGCCATCTGGGGCCGAAAGCATCCGACCCGCAGGACACCAACGCCGAAAGCCGTCTGCATCGTAAAGAGGCGCGTGAAGTGGCGCGAGAAAGCCTGGTGCTGCTGAAAAATCGTCTCGATACGCTGCCGCTGAAAAAATCCGGCACGATCGCCGTAGTAGGCGCGCTGGCGGATAGCAAGCGCGACATGATGGGCAGTTGGTCGGCGGCGGGCGTGGCCGATCAGTCGGTCACCGTGCTGACCGGCATTAAAGAAGCGCTGGGCGATAAAGGCAAAGTGATTTATGCCAAAGGCGCTAACGTTACCGACGATAAAGGCATTGTCGATTTCCTTAACCTGTATGAGAAAGCGGTGCAGGTCGATCCGCGCTCGCCGCAGGAGATGATCGATGAAGCCGTGGCGGCGGCGAAACAGTCCGACGTGGTTGTTGCGGTAGTGGGTGAAGCGCAGGGCATGGCGCATGAGGCTTCCAGCCGGACCGATATCACCCTGCCGCAAAGCCAACGCGATCTGATTAGCGCGCTGAAAGCGACCGGTAAGCCGCTGGTGCTGGTGCTGATGAACGGGCGTCCGCTGGCGCTGGTGAAAGAGGATCAGCAGGCGGATGCGCTGCTGGAGACCTGGTTTGCCGGTACTGAAGGCGGCCATGCAATCGCCGATGTGCTGTTTGGCGATTACAACCCTTCCGGTAAGCTGCCGATGTCTTTCCCACGTTCGGTGGGGCAGATCCCGACCTACTACAGCCATCTGAATACCGGCCGTCCGTATAATCCGGAAAAGCCCAATAAATACACCTCGCGTTATTTTGATCAAGCGAATGGCCCGCTGTATCCATTTGGTTATGGCCTGAGCTACACCACCTTCAGCGTTTCGGATGTTAAAATGTCGGCGCCAACGATGCCGCGCGACGGCAGCGTGACCGCCAGCGTGCAGGTGACCAACACCGGCAAGCGCGAAGGGGCGACGGTGATCCAGCTTTATTTGCAGGACGTGACCGCGTCGATGAGCCGCCCGGTGAAAATGCTGCGCGGCTTTAAGAAGGTGAATCTCAAGCCGGGCGAGACGCAAACCGTCAGCTTCCCGATTGATGTTGAAGCGCTGAAATTCTGGAACCAGCAGATGAAATACGTTGCTGAACCGGGCAAATTCAACGTCTTTATTGGGGTGGATTCCGCCCGCGTTAAGCAGAGCGAATTTGAGTTGCTGTAATCGATAGCCCTGTGAAAGGGGATAAACCGGGTATTACTCCTGAAAGGCCGATTAATCGGCCTTTTTTTTTCGTTCGCCGGCCAAATGGACTACGCTTTTCTCTTAAGCTTCTGTAAACGGAGCGCAAAAGAAGAGAAGGAAGCAGGATGATGGCAACGAAATGGTCAGGCGCGTTGGCGCTAGTGGCGCTGGTCAGCCTGCCGCTGCAGGCGGCGGAACCGGTGAAAGTGGGTTCGAAAATCGATACGGAAGGGGCGCTGCTCGGCAATATCATTTTGCAGGTACTGGAAAGCCACGGCGTGAAAACGGTCAATAAAGTCCAGCTTGGCACCACGCCGGTGGTTCGCGGAGCGATTACCGCCGGTGAGCTGGATATCTATCCGGAATACACCGGCAACGGTGCTTTCTTCTTTAAAGATGAAAATGACCCGGCGTGGAAAAACGCCAAACAGGGCTATGAAAAAGTTAAGAAGCTGGACGCGGAAAAAAACAAGCTGATCTGGCTGACCCCGGCCCCCGCAAATAATACCTGGACTATCGCAGTGCGACAGGAAGTGGCAGAGCAAAATCATCTTACTTCATTGGCCGATCTTAGCGCCTATCTACAGAAGGGCGGCGACTTTAAACTGGCGGCTTCCGCGGAGTTTATCGAGCGCGCCGATGCCCTGCCGGCATTTGAAAAAGCTTACGGATTTAAGCTTAATCAGAATCAGCTGTTGTCGCTGGCGGGCGGCGATACCGCAGTGACGATCAAAGCGGCGGCACAGCAAACCTCCGGTGTTAACGCGGCGATGGCCTATGGTACCGATGGGCCGGTGGCGGCGCTGGGGTTACAAACCCTGAGCGATCCAAAAGGCGTACAGCCCATTTACGCGCCGGCGCCGGTGGTGCGCGACGCGGTGCTGAAGGCGTATCCGCAGATGGCGCAGTGGCTGGAGCCGGTGTTCGCTAGCCTCGATGAAAAAACATTGCAGAAACTAAACGCCAGTATTGCCGTTGAAGGGCGTGACGCGAAGAGCGTTGCCGCCGATTACCTGCAACAAAAAGGGCTGCTGAAGTAAGGACTGGTGACTATTCGTTGTTATAACCGCGTGGCGCTGCTGCTCACGCTACTGCTGTTGGCCGTGGCGGCGCTGCCGTTTGTTACTTATGCCCCTAATCGTCTGCTCTCCGGTGAAGCGCGCTGGCTCTGGACGCAAATGCCGTGGCTGGCGGCGGCGCAGCTGGCGGGCGCGCTGCTGCTGTTGTTATTGTGCTGGATCCCTGGCCGTCTGGCGCTGTTAGGAAGCCTGCTGATTGCCGATTTGCTCCTGCCACTACTAATGTGGGGCGCCGGAGACATCGCGCGACATCTGGTGCAACAGGGCTCCCCGCTGGCGCGTACCTCTCCCGGCAGCGGATTATGGCTTGCTCTCGCGCTATGCCTGCTGCTTGCCAGCGATACTATCCGCCGACTGACTCCGCACGCTTTATGGCGTTGGCTGCTGAATGCGCAGCTTTGGTTGCTACCGTGCCTGCTGCTGTGGCATGGGGCCCTCGATCAACTCTCTTTGCTGAAAGAATATGCTAACCGCGAGGATGTCTTTAATGACGCGCTGCGTCAGCATCTATGGTTGTTGTTCGGGACGTTGCTGCCCGGATTATTATTGGGTTTATCGATAGGCTTCGCCCTCTGGCGGCGACCGCACTGGCAGGCGCCAGTATTTACCTTCCTTAATGTGATTCAAACTATTCCCTCGGTGGCGCTATTCGGTTTGTTGATCGCGCCGCTCGCCGGGTTGACCCGCCATTTTCCGTGGTTGGGGAATATAGGTATTTCTGGAACCGGGATGGCGCCGGCGCTGATCGCGCTGGTGCTGTACGCGTTATTGCCGCTGGTGCGCGGGGTGGTGACCGGACTACAGCAGGTGCCGCGGGAGGCGCTGGAAAGCGCGATGGCGATGGGAATGAGCGGCGGACAGCGTTTTCGCCAGGTCCAAATGCCGTTGGCGCTACCGATTCTGCTGCGTAGCCTGCGGGTGGTCAGCGTGCAGACCGTCGGTATGGCGGTGGTGGCGGCGCTGATAGGCGCGGGCGGCTTCGGCGCTTTGGTGTTTCAGGGGCTCCTCAGCAGCGCGCTGGATTTGGTGCTGCTGGGCGTCATTCCGACGATTGCGTTGGCGGTAGTCGTGGATGCCGTGTTTGCACTGTGGGGCGCGTTATTAAAAGGAGAGGCGCATGATTGAATTCGCCGGGGTGAACAAGGCCTTCGCCGGACAGCCGGCGGTGAAGGATCTTAATCTGCATCTGCGCGAAGGCGCGTTTTCCGTGCTGATTGGTACTTCCGGCTCCGGAAAATCGACCACTCTGAAGATGATTAATCAACTCGTGGAACAGGATAGTGGAGTGATACGCTTCGCCGGCGAGGATATCCGTCGACAGCCGCTGCTGGCGCTACGCCGTCGTATGGGGTACGCCATTCAGTCTATCGGCCTGTTTCCACACTGGACGGTGGCGCAGAATATCGCCACCGTGCCGCAGCTGCAAAAGTGGCCGCGCGGAAAAATTACCGAGCGGGTTGATGAACTCATGGCGTTACTTGGCCTGGAACCTCTGCTACGTGATCGTTACCCGCATCAGCTTTCCGGCGGCCAGCAGCAGCGCGTTGGCGTGGCGCGGGCGCTGGCGGCCAACCCGGAGGTGCTGTTAATGGATGAGCCATTTGGCGCGCTGGATCCGGTCACCCGCCAAGCGCTGCAGCAGGAGATGCTGCGCATTCATCGTCTGTTTGGGCGCACGATCGTGCTCGTCACCCATGATATCGACGAAGCGCTACGCCTGGCGGATCACCTGGTGCTGATGGACAGCGGCGAAGTGGTGCAGCAGGGGGAACCTATGCAGATGCTACTGCAGCCGAAAAACGCCTTTGTTGAAACCTTCTTTGGCCGTAGCGAACTGGGCGTTCGGCTGCTCTCGCTACGCGGCGTTGGGGATTACCTGCGGCGGGATGAACGGCTGGCAGGCGATGCGCTGAACGTCTCGATGACGTTGCGCGAGGCGCTGTCGCAGTTTGTCGCTCACCGCCGCGACGTTTTGCCGGTGGTCGATGAACAGGGTGAAGCGTGCGGTACGTTGCACTTTTCAGACCTGCTACACGATAGGGGCACGATGTGAAGGCGCTTCGCGATCCGCTACTGTGGCTGGTAGCGCTGTTTATCGCGCTGCTGCTGGTATTGCCCCACAGCGCGCCGCTGTTTAGCTGGCTGTTTCCGGAGCTGCCGCGCCCGGTTTATCAGCAGGAGAGTTTTCTGGCGCTGACGCTGGCCCACTTTTGGCTGGTGGCGCTCTCAAGCATTGCCGCGACGGTTATCGGCGTGGGGGCAGGGATTATCGTCACCCGACCCGCCGGGCGAGAGTTTCGTCCACTGGTGGAAACTATTGCCGCCATGGGACAGACATTTCCGCCGGTAGCGGTACTGGCGATCGCGGTACCGGTGATGGGCTTCGGCTGGCAGCCGGCGCTTATCGCATTGGCGCTATACGGAATATTGCCCGTGCTGCAGGGGACGCTGGCTGGATTAAGTTCGATATCGCCTGGGGTATTGAATATTGCCGAGGGGATGGGGATGAGCGGCTGGCAGCGGTTGTGCAAGGTGGAGCTGCCGCTGGCGGCGCCGGTGATGCTGGCCGGGATCCGCACCTCGACCATCGTCAATATTGGTACAGCAACCATTGCCTCAACGGTGGGCGCCAACACCCTCGGCACGCCGATAATTATCGGTCTCAGCGGCTTTAATACCGCTTATGTGCTGCAAGGGGCGCTGCTGGTGGCGCTCGCCGCGATCATAATTGACCGCTTTTTTGAACGGCTGAACCAGTGGATCAGCCGACACCGCCGCGAACAATAAACGAGTAACCTGCCAGCATGACGCCGCCGATCCCGCCGATGGCCATGCATAAGAAGAGGGTAATGACCGCGATTTTCGCAGGCTTCATGATAGGCTCCTTTTGTTAACGGAGGGATTATACGGTGAAGCGCAGGTGTTAATGAAACATTAATTGCTATTTAGCCAGATCAGATTTTCCCGCTGTTCCCATTCGCGGAGCTGCGCTGCCTGAGGGCTACCCGGCGGCGCGGGGCACCACACCAGCAGGGTGCTGTCAGGAAATAGCTGCGGGCGGATCTGATTAAGCGAGTGCGCGACGATATCCACCCGCCAGCCCTGCTCGCAGGCGATCCAACCTTCCAGCCATAATTGAGTGGTGTCATCGGTGTTCCAGCCCACCACCACCGCGTGATGGCCGGGGCGCTTCCAGGCATGGGCGAGACATTGGGCGATGTGGTTGATTAAGATACCATCGAGCAGGCTACGCAGCGCCAGTAAAGTCGGCTGAGGGCTTAGCAGGCGGTGGCGAAGCGGATTGAGCAGATGATGCACCAGCATCTGTGCGCTATAGCTGTGGCTACGCTCTTTGAGCCATAGCCGCACGCGTTGGTAATGACCTTCCTGCAGAAAACCGAGCAAGATTTCCTGCTGTTCGCGCCAGCCGTCTTCGACATCCGCTTCGCGATCGGGCAGCAGGTTTTTTACTTTGCTGACCTGAACGCCGGCATCAATCCAGCGCTTAATTTCGCGGATGCGATCGATTTCACTGTCATTGAATAAACGATGGCCGCCATCGGTGCGTTGCGGCTTGATGAGTTCATAACGTCGCTGCCAGGCTCGCAGCGTCACGGGATTGATATCACAAAGCTGAGCCACTTCG
>DWRD01000061.1:0-21220 GCA_022318305.1 Gerosis bhagava
CGAGGCGCGCGTCGCTGTCCACCGCTTTTGAGTCAAAGCCGTAGTTGGCATATACTTCGACGTCGATCGGCCCGGCCTTGATGTTGTGGGTTTTGGTGGTCAGCGCGTAGTGGCCGTTGTCGCCGGTATCGGAGCTGCCGGTACAGGTGATGCGCGACGGGTTGGTCTCGTCGGCCATCACTTCCGGACTACAGGATTTCACCTGCGACACCGTCGCCACGTCGAACTGCACGCCGCCGATATCGAAATTCTTCACCCCGGCGCCCTGGCCGTCGTGGTTCATCCAGAAGTAGTCGTTGATCCCCTGTTGTGGGCGCTGGTGGAAGTCGCGACCGGCCCAGATATAGGCGTTGGGGTTAGATTCGAGGACGTTGGTGACGCCGACGTAGGCTTTTTTCAGGTTAACCTCGTCGCTCCAGTGGTCAAACATGACGTTGAGATCCCAGATGGCCCCCTGCGCGCTTTTGAACGCTTTGCTGATCTGGAATTCGCCGCCGTTGCTTTCGTTGCCGAGACGGCCGATCGCCGAGGCGCCGTTATAGGAGCCGTCGACGCCGACATATTTCTGGTCGCCGGTCTGGAAGTGGGCGCCATAGCGGGCGTAACCGCTAAATTTCAGGCCGAAAGGGATCGCCAGATCCGGCGAAGCCGCGGTGGTTTGCGGGTTGGTTATAACATCGACCTTCTTATTAGCCGCGGCGTCGATTTTGGCCTGGCGGTCGGCCAGCGCTTTATCGACGGCTTTCGCGACGATGGCGTCGATCTGCTCCTGGGTAAATTCTTGGGCTGTTACAGAGGTAAGCGGAGAAAACACGGCGATGACCGCCATAGTTAATGGAAGCTTTCTTATCATTGTCATCATTATCTCAATAGAGGTTAATTTTATTCAGGCAATAACAATCTCACTCTGGCCACGCAGAATATGTTGCTACTGTGAGAACAATTTAATTTTTATTTTGTTCGACTACAGAGGTTTTATACGAATAACGTTCTCCTTTCCCACAATTAAATTAATGATTAGCGCTAAAACAAGCAACGCCGCAGAGACTTGCCAGTTGAATTTCATTGTATGGTGAACAAAACCATTAATCGCGCTGCACTTGACCTAAGATTGCATGAACACTCCAATATTGGTGGATGTAAGAAATGTAACAACTATGACACATCCTGTATTCTATAAACCGGCTGCTCAATTACGTTATTTCACTCAGCGATTGAGAAAACACTCAAATGTGAGCCATCTCGCAAATATCACTTTCATATATTCAACATCATAAAATCCATATAGAGTACAGAGATAATGCCAAACGGCCTTTGCTTTGAGGATCACAGAAGTAAAAAAACATAATTAATTAATTTAAAAACGTAATAGATTCTTCGCGATCTTTTGTGTCAGAAAGTGTTTCACATTCACACAACAAACCGGAGTCTGCTCAGAATGAGTAAAAACATAATGCAAAATCGCAATGATGAATATCATAAATTAACTCGCGGGGAACGTATTGGCTACGGTATGGGCGATTTTGCGCAAAACCTGGTTTTCGGCACGATCGGCGGCTTTCTTGCTCTACATATGTTGACGGTAAATACGATCAGTACAGCCACTGCGGGGTTCATTTTTCTTTTTGTCCGAATCATCAATGTTTTTTGGGATCCGATGGTTGGAACCTATGTGGACAAAAGGACCTCCGCGGCAGGGAAATATCGTCCCTGGCTATTAAGAGCCGGAGTGCCGCTAGTGATCCTTTCCGCTTTGCTTTTTGCCCCCATTCCGGGCGTCAGAGGCTCCGTACCGTTTGCTTTTATCATCTATTTAGCGCTGGATTTGGTCTATTCCCTGGTCAATATTCCTTACGGTTCTCTTAATGCCTCGCTAACCAGAGATCCCGAATCCATTGATAAATTAACCAGTACGCGAATGATGCTGGCTAATAGCGCCAACCTTTTGGTCTATACCCTGTTTCCGATGTTCGTACAAATGGCTTCACCAAAAGATCGTAGCCTCAAGGATACTGGTTTTTTTGGCATTGAACTCAACCTTGGTAACTATACCGACCCATCAGCGAATTACGCCTGGTTTGGCGTCTACTCCGTTTATATGTTATTAGGCGCGGTGGCACTTTTTATTTGTTATAAATTCACCAAAGAACGCGTCGTTGCAACCGCAGAACAGACGGCGAATGTCAAAACAACCGATCTGTTCCTTGAGCTCAAAAATAACCGTCCTCTTGTCATTCTTGGACTATTTTTCATGCTGGCCTTTACCTTTATGTTCTTTATGAACACGGTAAATGGCTTTTTCAATCAGTATGTGGTTGGTCACTCTGAGTGGATGGGCGCCGTCGGTCTGGTCGCCTCAATACCGGGTATTGCGTTCCCTATTTTTTGGCCAAAACTTAAGAAAATTTTTGGTAAGAAAGGCTTCTTCCACATTTTCCTGGGGATGTTTATTGTCGGTGAGTTATTAACGTATGTCTGGTCACGGGAAGGTATGCACGATGCGCTGTGGCTTGCTTATATCGCCACATTTATTAAACAGTGGGGCTTAACCTCAGCCACCGGATTTATGTGGGCACTGGTACCTGAAGTGATTGCCTATGGCGAATTAAAGTCTGGTAAGCGAAATGCGGCAATCATCAACGCGATTATGGGACTCTTTTTCAAGATTGGCTTTACCATCGGGGGCGCTATTCCTCTGTGGTTGCTGGCCGTCTATGGTTTTAATGAAACCGGCGCGCAACAAAGCGCGAGCGCTATCGACGGGATCATGATGACAGCGGTCTGGATCCCCATCGCCTTAGCGATTGTCTCGATGATCATCATGCAAATTTATCCTATCTCAGACAAACACGTCAGCGACATTAACCGCCAACTTGATGAGATTCGGGTGTAAAACCAATACAATTAAATTTATAAAGGTATAATGATATGTCTCTTATCCAAAACCCTATTTTGCGTGGCTTTAATGCCGACCCCAGCATTATCCGTGTTGAGGACACCTACTATATAGCCAACTCGACGTTTGAATGGTTTCCCGGCGTCCGTTTGCATGAGTCAAAGGATTTGCAGCACTGGAATCTGCTGCCGTCACCATTGTCGACCACTACTCTTTTAGATATGAAAGGCAATCCGTCTTCAGGCGGCATCTGGGCTCCGGCGCTCTCTTATGCGGATGGCAAATTCTGGTTAGTGTATACCGATGTGAAAGTCACCGAGGGTGCCTTTAAAGACATGACAAACTACCTGACCACCGCAACTGATATTCGCGGCCCGTGGAGTTCGCCGGTCAAACTTAATGGCGTAGGTTTTGATGCTTCACTTTTTCATGATGATGATGGCCGTAAATATATCGTGCAGCAAACGTGGGACCATCGAGAGTACAATCATCCTTTTGACGGCATTACCTTGACTGAACTCGATACTAAAACGCTAAAACTGATGCCCGAAACAGCAAGAACCATTTATCGCGGTACCGCAGTGGCGCTCGTTGAGGGGCCGCATCTCTATAAACTGCACGGCTATTACTATCTCTTTGCCGCTCAGGGGGGAACGGTATTTACTCATCAGGAGGTGGTGGCGCGTTCCACGACATTAAACGCCGATAGCTTTGAAACTGAGCCTGGGGAGGTATTTTTAACTAACGTTGATACCCCTGACAGCTATATCCAGAAACAAGGACACGGGGCTTTGGTTTCGACGCCCGAAGGCGAGTGGTATTATGCTTCGCTGTGCGCTCGTCCATGGAATCGCCCTGGTGAGTCAATTTATGATCCACGCGGTTGGTCCACGCTTGGCCGGGAAACGGCTATCCAAAAGGTGTACTGGGATGACGATGGCTGGCCACGAGTGGAAGGCGGTCACGGCGGTAGAACGTTTGTCGAGGGACCAAAAGACGCCATTTATACCGAAAGCACGAAAGACAACAGCCAACATGATGAATTTACAACACCAGCGCTCAATCTCAACTGGAATACCCTTCGGGTACCTTTTAGCGAAAAAATGGGTAGCACAGGCAACGGAAAGCTAACCTTAATCGGCCAGGGGTCATTAGCGAACACCCATGACCTGTCGTTGATTGCCCGCCGCTGGCAAGCCTTTTACTTTAATGCTGAAGTTAAAGTAGTCTTTAATCCCTTTAGTTACCAACAAATGGCCGGGTTAACAAATTACTACAACGATCGCCACTGGAGTTTTGCTTTTATCACCTGGAATGAAATTAACGGCAGAGTCATTGAGGTCGCCGAAAACAACCGTGGAAAATATACTTCATATTTGAAAGATAATGCGATTAAGGTTCCTGAAAACGTCGAATACGTATGGTTACGGACGAAAGTCAGGAAGCAGACCTATAGCTATGAGTATAGTTTTGACGGCATCGCGTTTATTGAAATCCCGGTGATATTAGATGCCGCTGTTCTTTCTGATGACTATGTCCTGCAGAGCTATGGCGGTTTCTTTACCGGGGCATTTGTAGGTCTTGCTGCAGTAGACTACTCCGGTTATGACGTCAGCGCCGAGTTTTACCATTTCGATTATCAGGAACTGGGCGACTCATTAATTGGCGATGATGTTTATAGCTGGGAGGCTGGCGAGCTACGTGCTGGTTAGTTTGATGAACATCTTTTATAGTCAACCTGGCGCAGATTAACCCGGTAAGATGAAAGCGAAGATCTGTGGATTGGCAATGTTTATATCAGGACGGTGGGTTCCCCCACCGTCTCATTATGACTTTTCTACTGCTTTTTAACGCCCAGACAACCGCGAACAAATTCAGGATTAAAGTGTTTCACCGCTTCACCCACATAGCCTAAATCCAGTGCGCTGATTTGCGCCATTTCGCTGTCAGTCAGTGAGAAATCCCAGATTGCAAAGTTCTCTGCAATCCGTTCCTGCCGAGTGGATTTAGGAATCACCGTGACACCGCGCTGCACGTTCCAGCGCAGGACAACCTGAGCAATGGTTTTTTGATGAGCAGCGGCAATCCCCTGAAGCATTGCATCTTCATAAGGTTTATATCTGCCGCCGCCTAACGGCGCCCAGGCTTCAGGCTGAACGTTATAATGCTTCATGGTTTCCAGCGATGCGGGTTGCGCAAAGTAAGGATGCAGTTCGACTTGATTGACCATAGGTTTAATTCTGACGGTTTCGCAAAAGTTGGCTAAGACATGCGCATAGAAGTTGGACACGCCAATGGCTTTCAATTTACCGGCTTCATAAGCCTGTTCCAACGCGCGCCAGGCGCTGAAATAATCGCCCATGGCCTGATGCAATAAATAGAGATCGAAGTAATCCAGGCCCGATTTTTTCAGTGACGCCTCGATACCGGCTTTGGCCATATCGCCGTTGGCCATGTCCTGAACCCACAGTTTTGAGGTAATAAATAATTCCTCACGGGTACACAGCCCTTCGGCGATAGCTTCACGAACCGCCTCGCCCACGGCGTCTTCATTGCCATAGACGGCAGCGGTATCAATCAGGCGATAACCGGTACGAATAGCGCTTAATACCGACTGCTTACACTCTTCTTTATCGGTAACCTTAAACACGCCAAAACCGACCATCGGCATGTTGAGGTTGTTACTTAAAACTGCGTATTCCATGAAAAGGCTCCCGTCATGTGAAAACATCATTTTAGGACCGGAATGCCAACATGATTAGTCTGTCATTTCTGATTTGACCTATGCATTGAATTCATAAATACAGGTAGGTTGATTGGCGCAACGCTACAGAGCGGAGAACGTATTGAATTAATGCCGGATATGAAACGATGATTAAGACTGAACCACAAAATATTGCTGCTATTTACCCTCATGCTCTTCACCCAACGTTAATCGTCAGGGCCGTAATTGATTATTAGATAGTCTTTTTAAGTAACTCTGATAACATGCCTGTAAAAAATGGGCCACCCTGGCGACCCATTTTTTACTCGTGGCGATTAGAACAGAATGCAGAAATAATATATGTCGCAAAAACAATAACATTCTATTATCACATTGTATTGTGAACGCGACATCAAGTTACGGCATGCCATTATGCATATATCTAACTAATCTTAATATCATCGAAGTTGATATCTTCCTCTTCTTGATCGTTATTAATAACAACATCGCGAGGAACATCTTTTTTGATGACAGCATAGATGGTTGCTGTTACTAAAATATTAACTATTAATGCCATAATACCTGCCATAGGATTTGACATTGTTGGGAGCATTAATACCCCGCCAAAAGGTACAGTTGCATCCGCACCATAAACCATGGTGATTGCACCACCACAAGCACCGCCGATTGCCGCTGCTGCAATACCGCGAACGATATCATTCATCACTATAGGGATAGATCCTTCAACAATATTCACTACCCCCATAGGAACCGCCGACTTCAACATTTCGATTTCTTCGTTATTATAGATATTTTTGCGAAGCAGCTTAGCGATAAAAAATGCAAGCCCAAAACCGATAGGTGTTGCCGTGTTGACTAACTGAAGGGCCGTAACTGGCTCATTTATACCCTGTGCCTGGAGGGTTAAGACGAATGCAAAGCACGTTTTATTGATCGGCCCACCAAAGTCAACGATACACAACGCCCCAATAACAGCACCTAACACTAAATTAGATGAAGTTCCCATACTTCTCAGGAACGATGTGAGTGCATCGGTAAAAATACCAATAGGCGTGCCGATGATATAGACCATGAGCAGAGCACTGAAAATGGATGCAAAAAATGGCACAATCAATGTCGGCATTAAACCCCGAGCCCAGCCAGGAACCTTCACATTTTTAATGATAGCAAGAGCAATATACCCGGAAATGTAGCCGCCGATCATTCCCCCGATAAAACCCGCACCAATAGCATTAGCGGCCAGACCGACAACAAAACCAGGGGCAATACCGGGCTTACCTGCGATCGAACCGGAAATTCCGATAGCAATAACGACGGGTAATAGTCCGAGTGCCTTAGCTCCCATGGTAGCGAAAGCCTGCCACAGATCAAATTGACCCGATACTAAAGTGTCCTGAACCGTCCCGCCAAAACCCATACCGATGGCAATAATAAACCCAGCGCCACAGACAATCGGAATCAAGAATGAGATGGCAGTCAGCAGATGACCTTTAGGGTTTGCTGCTTTCCATATTTCTTTTATATTCATAAATTACGCCCTTTATTTTATATAGGATACGCATAGGTAGGGGTTATGAATTGACTAATTCACCAAGCTTTTCAATAAGCTTATTTGGTGATTTAACTGCCATTTCCGTTGGTACTTTGACGACTTTCTTTCCGGCAAACCTTTCTTCACCGGAAACTTTAACATCGGCGGCTAACAGAACAATGTCGGCTTGTGCAATTTCTTCAGCGGTCAAGGCATTCTCAATACCTATAGTGCCTTGCGTTTCGATTTTGACATTGTGACCGGCCTTTTTTGCAGCTATTTCAATTTTCTTTTGCGCAATATAGGTGTGTGCAATACCTACAGTGCAGGCTGTAATTCCAACAATATTCATAACTATTCTCCAGAATGGTTTTTTAGATACTATGGCAGATCTGACAATTAATTTAAGCGCTGGCACCTTCAGCATTTAAAAGATCAATAATTTTTTGAGGGGAATCTTCCATCAGCAATTTTTCTACTATCTCTTCATCGGCAAGTGAACCTGAAACCTGGGATAATAATCGGATGTGGGTAGTA
The DNA here is from genome assembly GCA_022318305.1 of Gerosis bhagava. Taxonomy (NCBI): domain Eukaryota; kingdom Metazoa; phylum Arthropoda; class Insecta; order Lepidoptera; family Hesperiidae; genus Gerosis; species Gerosis bhagava. Next base: position 7,690 of record DWRD01000061.1, read on the forward strand.
TTTTGATCCACCAGGCATACAGCAAATAAAATAATACAACGAACGTCACTACCATCCATCGTTTCCCAGGGGATATGATGTTGGGTTCGTCCAATGGCCAATGCCGTACGGGCTACGCCTGAGGATTTACCATGCGGGATCGCTATATGATTTTCGAATCCAGTGGAGCCCTGTTCTTCACGTAACCAAACATCTTTCAGAAAAATATCTTTATTAATAACTGCTCCATCACGTACTAATAAGTCAGCTAATTCTTCAATTGCTTCTTCTTTACTCTTAGCCATCATGTTCAATTTGATATTTTTTACGTTCAGTACACTCGAAATGTCCATAAGTTACCTTCGTTAATATAAATAATCATTATTAATCAGCGATACCAGCTTCTGCCACCATGCAGTCTGCCAAACCTGTCGGGGCGCCTCGGTGGTCGGACAGCATAAATAGATAGCATCCGCAAGCGTGCGACGAGGCGCCGCACGCGAACTCCAGATATAAAAAGGGTTACAGCGCTCTCAACCATATAAATCTAACGCGAAGGCAAAAAGACAGACCGGTTAAATAGACTCTTTGCACCGCACAATGGCTCAATACGGCTGAGCGCGCTGCAATTTTCAGGCAGCGATTTCGCGTTGATAGATATCGACCATTTTATCCCATGCATCGCTGACATTATCCGCCAGGGAGAACAGGCCCGAGGTTCCCACAATAAAGACGTCAACGCCCGATTGGGAGATAACATTAAAAGTTTTCTCGTTACAGGAGCCGTCAATTTCGGTCAGATAGTGGTACCCATGCGCTTCGCGCATCGCGATCAGCTGTTTAATTTTATTGAGCGACTCCGGGATAAACTTCTGACCTGCGTAGCCTGGGTCAACCGACATGACGGTCACTTTATCCAGCAGGTGCGCGTACTCTTTAATAGCATCCGCCGGTGTAGCAGGGTTCAACACCACGCCGCAGCGACGACCAGCGTCTTTAATCTGGTTCAACAGACGGAATATTTTGTTATTCGCCGTCTCAGGGTGGAAGCTGATAATATCGGCCCCGGCATCAATACACATTGGAATTATATCTTCCGGGTGATTCACCATTAGATGTACGTCGATCGGCACATCGGTAATTTTTTTCAGGTTTTCGATAAAAAACGGTGATAGCGTAATATTCTTCACATAGTTACCGTCCATAATATCGACGTGATAAAAATCAGCCCGACCGTTCATTGCCGTAATTTGCTCTCTGAATTGCGTTAAATCCATACACATTAACGAGGGCGAAAATTTAGCTGCCATACCTCACCTCTTTAAAATTAGTTAGTTAAACAGTGACACGACATGCCCAAGAATGATGCCAACAACGCCAAAGTCCGCATCGCCAAAGGTGGTGGATGCAAAGCCAAGGTCGCCCATCAGGGGCAGCAAAATCGCGGGCAAAAAAGAAATCAACAGACCGTGGGCGAATGCCCCCACCACCGCGCCGCGACGACCGCCGCAGATGTTGCCGTAAACGCCCGCCGTCGCGCCGCAGAAAAAGTGTGGCACCAGGCCGGGAACAATGACGCTCAGGCCAAGCAGCGGACACAGGAACATACTCACCAGACCAGCGGCAAAACTTGACAGGAAGCCGACGATCACCGCGTTCGGGGCGAACGGAAAGACGGTTGGACAGTCGAGCGCCGGTTTCGCGTCTTTCACCAGCTTGTCGGCGATGCCTTTAAAGGCCGGAACAATTTCGGCAATAATCATGCGAACACCCGCAAGGATGATCCACACGCCCGCCGCGAAGGTCAGCGATTGGATAATGGCGAAGATGATAAAGTTCTGACCACCACTGATGCTGGTCTCAACAAACTCTTTACCTGCGACCAGTACCAGAATCAGGAACAGAATCATCATCGTCAGCGAGATGGCTACCGAGGAGTCACGCAGGAAGTTCAGCGTTTTCGGCACTTTCAGCTCTTCAATCGACGGGCTGCCTTTACCGATCGCCTTCCCCACCAGCGCCGACAGCAGATACCCGGTTGAACCAAAGTGGCCCAGCGCCAGGTCATCAGTGCCTGTAATTTTGCGGGTAAATGGCTGCAGAATAGCCGGAGAGACCACCATCATGATACCGAGGATTACCGCCCCCACCAGTACCACCCAGAACGGCGACAGACCGCCGACAGAAAGAATGACAGCCAGCATCGCCGACATATACAGCGTGTGGTGGCCGGTCAGGAAGATGTATTTCAGCGGCGTAATACGGGCAAGGACGATGTTAAACAACATCCCCAGCACCATGATCATGGCTGTCGCAGTACCGTAGTTTTTCTGCGCCAGCGCCGCCATGGCGTCAGTATTGGGTACAACCCCCTGAATATGGAAGGAGTGCTCAAACAGCTGGCTAAACGTCGTTAACGTCGTGGCGACAATCGCCGCCCCGGATGTTAATATCACAAACCCCATAATGGTTTTGAGGGTTCCGGAAATAACGTCGGAAACTGCTTTTTTCTGCAATAATAAGCCGATCAGGGAAAACAGACCGACCAGTATTGCTGGTGTGCCCAACACATCATGAATAATAAACTGCAGCATAGAATGACTCCGTAAGGCCGCAAATAATTAATCAGAGATTCTCGGAAAGAATTTCTTTGATTTTATTGTTATCCAGCAGGTTAGATAAACCAAAAACCTGTGCAGAATGGCTGGACAGATGTTCAGCTATATCCCTGGCGCTAAGAATAATATCGGCAGTTTCGCTTTTTGCTGAAGTCAGATCGGTATGGGAAACCTCTGCTTCTTTATTCAACTCTGTAATGATTTTTTTTACGTTCATTTCAACGATAAAGCTACTACCTAAACCGTTACCACAAACAATCAGAATCTTTTTCATCTCTACCTCATTATCCATTGATAACGGCTTGAATTGTTTTCATTGATGATGCTTTCAGCAGTGCTGAGAGTCGTTCATCATCGCTAAAAATGTCCGCCAGTGCTGTAATCATATTGATGTGTTCATCTCCCGAAAGCGCACACAGCATAATCACGACGTAAATAGGGTCATTATCTTCCGAATCAAAAGAAACGCCTTTTTTAATATGTAATAGCGATAGCCCGTTTTTAATAGCCCCTTGCTCCGGGCGAGCATGTGGCATCGCCAGACCAGGCGCTAAAACATAATAAGGACCAAGTTTTTGGTGGCTGTTAAAAATGGCCTGAATATAATTTTCAGTAATCGCCTCTTTCGCCAATAAGGGTTGGGCCGATAATGTAATTGCCTGTTTCCAGTCACTAATTGAATCTATAATCTGGATATTTTCCGTGGGTAGCCAGGTCGTAATCATAAATACCCCGATGGCGTTGAAGGTGCGCCTACTATAGTGGAATGCCTTTACGGCTTACCGTGATCTCCCTCGCAAAGTTAGCGCTAACATGGTAGCTATGTTAAAATTATTGTTACCGCTAACTTGATAAACCATACTTATCATTACTTTGCTGTTGGGCAATGCGCAAAGCGCTAAATATCATTTACAATGGCTGCCCAGTCAGGCGAAAGGAGGAAATCAGTGCAGACGTTAGAAGCGGACGATGGCGCGAGAGAAAAACGCAGAAAAAATACCGGTAAAATTACGCTCGCTGAAGTAGCAAAACTGGTTGGCGTTAGCACAATGACCGTGTCTCGCGCGTTACGGATGCCTGAAAAAGTGAACCCTGAACTGCGCACACGCATAGAAGCAGCGGTAAGCGAACTGGGTTATGTGCCAAATCTGCAGGCCCGCAACCTTGCCTCCGCTGACTCTAGCCTGGTGATGGGCGTGGTTCCCTCTTTTTCCTCCCCGGGCTTTCTTGCCGTCTCCGAAACACTGCAGACCGTGCTCGCGACCCAGGGCTATAGCATGATGTTTATCGAATCCGGCCAGGGTGGACAGAGTGAAGAAAAAGCTTTTGCGCAAATGCTCGCTTACAACCCGGCTGCGATTGTTCAATTCAATATTGATAACATCAGCAGTTGTTCGCAAATGATAAGTAATACCGGCGTGCCGGTGGTTGAGATTGGCGCCATCAATCGTGATGCGAGCTGGGTTAGCATTGGTGTTGACTATGCTGCAGCCATCAAAAAGTTGGTCACCTCGCTTGTACAGGCCGGATATAAAAATATCGGCCTGCTTTGCACGGCTTCCAATAACATTATGTTTCGCCAGGTACTGAGCGGCTGGAACAGCGCGATGCTCTCCGTTAACCACTCTCCGCATCGCGTGGTGACCTCTCACCTGGCGGCAGGTATTACGACCGGCCTGAACCTGCTCGGCGATATTCGTATCACCTGGCCCGAACTGGATGCGCTGATTTGCACATCCGATGAAATCGCCTGCGGTTGCATTATGGCCTGCCATGGCGCGGGGCAAAAAGTGCCCGACTCTCTGGCACTGGCAAGCCTGAGCGGGGGGACTCTTGCCGCCGTTTGTTCACCGGCGCTGACTGCCGTCGAATTTCCCTGGAGTGAAACGGGAACCCTCGCAGGACAGACATTGCTGGAGCTCCTGGCGGGTAATTCGACGGATAAATTCATTGAATTACCTTCAGCGTTACAAGTTCGCGCCAGCACCAGAAAGCCATAGTTTTAGTGACATATTTATTGATTTGTTATCCCACCGAATACGGCAGGATAACTATGAGTCAGAAAAGTGATGTTTTCATCTGCGGCGGGAAATGGTCAGAAAGAGAGACTGGCGCTGTAAGCCGCGCCAGTTCTGGGGTTAGTGATGGTTGCCTGACGCCATCAGGCAACCGGTACTGATTAATGCTTCACAATATACATCGTGCGGCTGTAGGCCACGTCTTCCGGATTGGTGATCGGGTATCCTTTTAACCACGGCTTGATCAGGCGGCCATTGGTATACTGATAAATCGGCGCAATAGGCGCTTTGGCCATGATGATTTTCTCTGCCGCATTGTAATCATCGTTACGCGCTTTTTCCGAGGTTTCCTGCGCCGCCTGAGCGAGGATCTTATCGTATGCCGGATCGTTAAACCGCGAGATATTACCGCTATGAGTAGAAGTGAGTAGCGACAGGAAGGTCGACGGCTCGTTGTAGTCCCCTACCCACGACGCGCGGATAACGTCGAAATTACCGGTATTACGACTATCGATGTAGGTCTTCCACTCCTGGTTTTGCAGTTTCACGTCGACACCGAGGTTTTTCTTCCACATTGACGCCACGGCGATGGCGATCTTTTGGTGATTTTCCGACGTGTTGTACAGCAGCGTCAGCTTCAGCGGACGGTCCGGGCCATATCCTGCCGCCGATAGCAGCGCTTTAGCCTGGGCATTAAGCTCGGCCTGGCTCATACTTTCAAACTGCGAAGGCTGCGGGGTAAAGCCTGCGGTGACATCAGGGGTGAATCGCCAGGCCGGTTTCTCGCCGGTGCCGAGGATCTTCTCCGCCATAATCCGCCGGTCGATGGTCATGCTTAACGCCAGGCGCACGCGCTCATCGGCGGTTGGCCCTTTCTGCGTATTGAAGGCGTAATAATAGGTACCTAACTGCGGCGGCGTGTAGACCTGTCCGGGAATATCCTTCAGCAGCTTCTGATACATATTTTTCGGGAAGGATTCGGTGATATCAATATCCCCCGCCAGATAGCGTTTGGTCGCCGAGGATTCCTGGTTAATCGGCACGAAAGTCACCTGCTTAATCACCGTTTTGGCGTTATCCCAGTACTGTGTATTCGGCACGACGACCAGTTTCTCATTCACCACCCGGTCTTTCAGCACATAGGCGCCGTTGCCGATAAGGCTGCCCGGGCGCGTCCAGCTAGCGCCGCTTTCAACGTTGGCTTTCTGCACCGGGTAGAACGCAAAGCTGGCGGTCAGGTTGCTGAACCACGGCAGCGGTTTATCCAACTGCACGCGCAGCGTGTGGGCATCTACCGCCGTCACCCCGAGGGTGTCTGGCGCCGCTTTACCATCAATAATATTTTGCGCATTACTGATACCCGCTAAGGCGGCAAACCAGGCAAATGGCGAGGTGGTTTTCGGATCGACCAGCCGCTGCCAGCTATAGACGAAATCCTGCGCCGTCACCGGAGTGCCGTCGGACCAGCGCGCATTATCGCGCAGGGTAAAGGTCCAGACGCGGTTATCGTTGCTCTGCCAGCGGGTCGCCACACCAGGGATGATATTGCCCTTCGCATCCTGGTTCACCAGCCCTTCGAACAGATCGCGGATAACCTGAATTTCCGGCAGGCCGACGGCTTTAGCGGGATCTAATGAAGCGGGCTCGTCTTTGATATGGCGTACCAGCTGCTGTTTTTCAGCTAATACGGTTCCCGGAGGCACGTCAGCCGCCCAGGCAAGAGAAGAAACGCTGGCTAACCACAGCGCGCCGCATGTCAATGTGACAGGATACTTCATGAGATCCCCTTTTAAATGAACAAACCAGTGCTGGCAGAGCGATAATTATTTGTTTCCCCAGCTGAAATTGCAAACGGCTTATGATAGAAAATTGACATGACGAGTTTTTTCGCCAACCATGGAAACTATTTGATTCCGGGGCGCTTTTCTACAACACTGCTAACAATAACCTGATGACAGGATACCCTATGCCCGTTTCACGCCCTCGCCCCTTGCGCGGCGCTTTCCCGCCAGGCACGCAACGCTACGGCCAGTCGCATCTCGGCGCGCCGCTGCTGTGGTTCCCCGCTCCGCTGGCCGATAGCCGCAGCGGTCTGATTATCGCCGGCACGCACGGCGACGAAAACTCGTCGATCGTCACCCTCTCCTGCGCGTTGCGCACGCTGAAACCGGAGCTACGTCGCCATCACGTCGTTCTCACAGTCAACCCCGATGGCTGTCAGTTAGGGCTACGCGCCAACGCCCGCGGCATCGATCTCAACCGTAACTTTCCGGCCGCTAACTGGAAGGCGGGAGAAACGGTGTATCGCTGGAATAGCGCCGCGGAAGAGCGCGATGTAGTGCTGCTGACCGGTGAAAAGCCAGGTTCGGAACCCGAAACCCAGGCGCTGTGCCAGCTGATCCACCAGATCCACCCGGCGTGGGTGGTCTCCTTCCACGATCCGCTAGCCTGCATTGAAGACCCCGGCCACAGCGAGCTTGGACAATGGCTTGCCGGGGCCTTTAATTTACCGCTGGTGGGCAGCGTCGGTTACGAAACGCCAGGCTCTTTCGGCAGCTGGTGCGCCGATATCGGCCTACCGTGCATTACCGCCGAATTCCCGCCGGTCTCCGCCGACGAAGCCACAGAAAAGTACCTCGCGGCGATGACCGATTTACTGCACTGGCACACTCACAGATGAAGCAGGCCGGTGCTGAACTGCAGCGCCGGCTCGACATCCACCGCCAGCCAGGTCGGTCCATCAAGGTCCGCGAAACGGGCCAACGGCGCCAGCGGCAGCGCGGCGGAAATGGCCCGTGAAGTACAAAGCATACAGCCCAGCATCCGCGTATAGCCCAGCCGTTCAGCCTCCTGCGCCAATAGCAATGCCTCGGTCAAACCACCGGTTTTATCCAACTTAATGTTGACCATTTCGTAGCGGCCCGCCAGCGCCGGCAGGCTTTCCCGCGTATGACAGCTCTCATCGGCGCAGATCGGCAGCGGATGAATAAAGTTTTCCAACGCCTCATCCGCGCCGGCCGGCAACGGCTGCTCCAGCATCGCCACGCCAAGATCGGCCAGCAGCTGGCAGCGAGCCGCCAGACCCTCGCCACGCCACGCTTCGTTAGCATCCACGATCAAGGTCGCCTGCGGCACCGCGTCGCGAATAGCAACCAGCCGCTCGCTAATCAAATGATCGTCGAGCTTGACCTTCAGCAACCGCGCGCCTTTCTCCCACAGCGCGGCGGCGCTGGCCGCCATCTGTTCCGGCGTGCCGATTACCACGGTTTGCGCCGTCACCACTTCGCGCGGCAGATTGACGCCAAGCAGCTGCGGCAACGTTTTCCCCGCGCGGCGCGCCTCCAGATCCCACAGCGCACAGTCGACGGCGTTGCGCGCGGCTCCTGCCGGCAGTAGCTGTTGCACCTGCTCGCGGGTAGCGCCGCGCTCAAGCTGCTCGCCGATTGCCATAATCTGCGCCATCACCGAGGCGATGCTCTCACCGTAGCGCGGATAAGGCGTACATTCTCCGGCCCCTTTTACCCCATCCTCTTCTATTTCCACCACGACAACTTTGGCCTCGCTGCGGCTGCCGCGAGAAATAACAAACGGCGTGTGTAGCGGCCATGATTCTTCAAAAACTCGAAGGTTGCGCATTCCCTGGGCCTCTTAGGTAAATGTTAAATAGAGTTTGCCGTGTTGCTGGCTGATGTCATACACTAACTACGACGTTAACTATATGTAAACAGGAAGATAACCATGTCGCAAACCGTACATTTCCAGGGTAACCCAGTGTCCGTTCAGGGCTCCATTCCGCAGGCTGGCGCGAAGGCGCAGCCGTTTACGCTGGTCGCCAAAGATCTCTCTGACGTCACGCTGAGCCAATACGCTGGTAAACGTAAAGTACTGAATATTTTCCCAAGCATCGATACCGGCGTCTGCGCGGCATCGGTTCGCAAATTCAACCAACTGGCTTCTGAGCTGAACAACACCGTGGTGCTGTGCATCTCCGCTGACCTGCCGTTCGCGCAGTCCCGTTTCTGCGGCGCAGAAGGCCTGAGCAATGTGGTCACCCTGTCCACCCTGCGCGCGCCGCAGTTCCTGGCAGATTATGGCGTTGCTATCTCCGCAGGCCCGCTGGCTGGTCTGGCAGCACGTGCAGTCGTCGTTATCGATGAAAATGACCAGGTGGTTTACAGCCAACTGGTTAACGAAATCACCGAAGAGCCGGATTACGATGCGGCGCTGGCTGCGCTGAAAGCGTAATCGCCCTCCTTCTGTTATCAAGCCTCCTTCAACGGAGGCTTTTTTCTTTGCGCGGCGCATAGCGCGAAATCAACCGCGCGGTGGCCGGGCCGGTGAGCAATATGGTAAACAGGCGCAGCGTTTGCATCGCCATGATAAAAGACATATCCGCCCGGGTCCCGACGGCGATTATCGCTACCGTATCCAGGCCGCCGGGGCTGGTCGCCAGATAGGCGGTGAGAAAATCCAGCGGCAGCAGGTGCGTTAACGCTAAAGCCATCAGCGCGCACAGCGCGATTAAGCCAACGATGGCGGCGATGATTTGCGGTAGCGTCTTCAACGCCAGCAGAAAAATCTCGCGATTAAACTGCAGGCCAACCGTCCAGCCGAGCGCGGTATACGCCAGCACCAGTAACCATTCCGGTAGCTCCAGCAACAGCATGCCCTCGCCCTGCGCCAACGCGCCGGCCAGCATCGGTAATAACATTGCCCCGGACGGGATGCGTAAACGTAACCCCAACCAACCGGCGACCGCGGTCAATAGCAGCGTTAACGGTAGATTAAAAGTCAGCGGCGGGAACCAGACGATATGCTGGGTCATCTCCTGCGCCTCGCCGCCAAGCGCCAAACGCACCACCATCACCGCCGCGCCGACCACAAAGAGCACCCGCAGATACTGCATCAGAGCCACCAGCCGAACATCGGCTCCATACTCCTGCGCCATCACCACCATCGCCGATGCGCCACCCGGCGAGCTTCCCCACGCGCCGGTTGCTCCGGGTAGCGAACTGTAGCGCACCAGCAGCCAGCCGGTCAGCGCGCTGATGGCTAGCGTGGAAAAGAGGATAATCAACACCAGCGCCCAGTTGGCGGCCAGAACGCCGAAAATAGACGGCGTGAGCGCACGGGCGATCATGCAGCCGATGATAGCCTGAGCGGCGATAAAGAAGGGACGAGGGAGACGAATCGTGGCGCCGCGCAGGCTGAGGATTATTCCGACGATCAGTGGGCCAAGCAGCGGCGCGGCAGGGAGATGAAAGCGGAACAGCACAAAGGAGAGCACGGCGGAGAGTACCAGTAATATCATCCACTGAGGCCAATCCCGTTGCAGCACCAACCGTCACCTTCCCGGAAAAAAGAATAATAAAATAAGTATATACAGAAATATCGCTAAAAAAACGCAGTTAATTGCGGCCGCGCCGAGCCGGCCGCAACCTGTGACTTACTCGTCGCCCTTCTTCTGGCTCAGACCATACTCGCGCAGCTTGTTAGCAATCGCGGTATGCGAAACGCCGAGACGTTTGGCTAATTTACGCGTGCTGGGGAAACTGCGATACAACTGCGTCAATACCGAACGCTCAAAGCGGCGGGTAATATCGTCGAGCGATCCTTCCATCGCCTCTTCGCCAACCGGCAGCGACGACACATCGTGATCTGGCAACAGGATATCCTGCGGGCGCAGTTCGAAGCCATCAAGCTGGGTTAACGCCCGGTACACTGCGTTTTTCAACTGACGCACGTTGCCCGGCCAGCTATAGCGGGTCAACACGGTATTAAGGTCGGCAGAGAGTTTGGGCCGCGGGATGCCCTGCTCATCGGCAAAGCGCGCGACGAACAGTTCGGTGAGCGGCATGATGTCCTGCGGACAATCACGCAGCGGCGGCAGGTTCAGCGTCAACACATTCAGACGATAATAAAGATCTTCGCGGAACAGCCCTTTCTGCACCAGTTCGACGAGATTTTTTTGCGTCGCGCAGATAACGCGGACATCGACATGCACTTCGTGATCTTCACCGACGCGACGGAAAGTGCCATCGTTGAGAAAGCGCAACAGCTTCGTTTGCATGCCTGGCGACATTTCGCCGATCTCATCCAGCAGCACAGAGCCGCCGTTGGCCTGCTCAAAGAAACCTTTTTTCCCCTGCGACGCATCGCCGAACAGCTCGCTCTCCACCGCGTTTTCCGGAATCGAACCGCAGTTCAGCGCCAGATACGGTTTGCTGGCGCGCGGGCTGGCCAGATGGCAGGCATGGGCCAGCAAATCTTTACCAGTACCGGTATCGCCGACAATCAGCAACGGGGCGCTAAGCATCGCCAGCTTGCGTGCCTGTTCAACGACGTGGCGCATTTTCGGCCCAACGGCGAGGATCTGGCTAAAGGCGCTGGTATCCTGGGTCGTCAGCGTTTGCAGTTGACGCCCCATACGTACGGTGGAGCGCAACATCACCACGGCGCCGGTTAGCACACGTTCGGCGTGTTCACCTTCCAGATACACCGGCGTTACTTCCAGCATAAAGTTTTGGCCATTAACGACCACATGCTCGGTATGCGACTCCAGCGGATTGCCTTCCAGCCAGCGCTGCAGGTTGAAATCAGTAATGAGTTGCGCCACCGGATGGCTGCGTAAGCGGGCCTGGGTTTGACCAAACAGCTGGCAGCTGGCCGGGTTGGCAAGCTCTACTTTGCCTTTGGCATCCAGCGACAGCACCGGTTCCGGCATTGCCACCAGCAGCGCGCTCAGCGCCAGATGTTCCCGTTCTGACGGCATCCACGCCACGGTACGTACATCGGTTACGCCGGAGATACGGCGGATTTCCGCCATTAAACTGCTGAAACTGGCGAACTCCAGCTCGGCGAAATTAAGGTAGATTCGGCCAATCGGGTCGATATCGATACCGCGCAGGTCAATACCGCGCAGCACCAGCAAATCGAGTAATTCACGGGTCAGACCAAGACGGTCCTGACAAAAGACTTCCAGACGCATAGGAGTTTTCACCCTAAAAAGGCCAATGACGGATGAATGATAGGACAGATATGGGCTTACGTGAAGATAGCTGTCAACAATTATTGACAGTATGGCGGAAAAATGGGCTTTATGCCGTAAAGTTATGCGGGCAACAGTAAACTGTTTAAAGGATTTCATCAATTACAGCAGACGCAGCGTATCGTTTGGTCCAGGAAAGCATATGCGTTGTGTTAATTCAGAGCACATTGCGCTCCCGATATTTCTTCTGCGTTATGGCTCTCATGGCACAGAGGGCGCTGGTCGCTAGGTTTTTTCCCGGAGGCGGCGCGTTGCGCCTTCTCCGGGCTACCAAATCGCAAAGCGCTGTAGCCCCGGTAAGCGGCAGCGCCACCGGGGGATCCAGCGTGGTGAATAAATTAACGGCAGGTCGCACGAACCGTAGATACTGTTATCGGTTTGCAACCTTTTAGCTTGAGAAAAGCGTTTATCTCGTTTCGCTCCAGAGTATCTTGCGCTCCTGGTTAATTTTTCTGCGACATGTTTTCCGTGGCGCAGGGAGCGCACAGAGGGCGGCCAGTCGCCGCCGCCCTCTGTACTCCCGAGCTCTGGCCGCCAAAATCGCCACTTCGTGGTACCTTCGACTTATCCCGGCAGGCTTCGGCACAACTATATTTATTACAATCGTATTTCCGGCACGCTATGATAGGTCCACATGAGCTCATTTAAGTACAATGTTAAGAACTTCCGTCAAGGCCGGCAACGCACATGCGATTCCTCTGGTGTTGCGCGTGTTCATAGTCGACGGTGACCACTTACCATCGCGTGGCCCGTCTCTGCCTGTTTGTCGTTTCTACACGTAAAAGACCATGCTTGCCAAATTAAACGTTTGTTAGTTATTATGGATGATTTTATTACTACAGCAAGTATTCAAATACAGGGCTCCCGCCTCGAGGACCAGCGTACTGAATTGCCGCGCCTCCAACCCGAGGCACGAGCGCAGGCGCGGCCAGGCCCGCAGCAACCGCCGGCCCCGGCTCAGGCTCAGGCCCAGGCCCCGGCCCCGCGCCCGGCAGCGACACGCGGTTCATCGCCTCCATTTGCTCCCTGTTCAGCCCCATACGTCGCTTCGCGTGACTGCCATCTTGGAGCGGTAATCGGCCGTTAGACGTGGCGACAAGCGACGCGTGCTTTTTTTTATGTGCGTGTCATATTATAAGTGTTTCGTACTTGTGAATAGTTTGTATAGTATAGCTTGTTCATGATTTGTAAATGATAATAGTAAATGAGATAATGAAAGTATTGAGGAGGAATGAAAGGCATATGATGAAAATAATCCACTTGACGTGATAGGGTAAGGGTTAAAAGAGAAAAGAGGACAAAATGGACATCAGATGGATCACAGAAATTGGGCCAAAACCAGATAATTGGGGGAAAAGGGTAACACAATAACAATGATGAGTAAAAATATACGTATAAGTAAAGTAAATATATCACTTTTGCATATGTGTTTATAGTGTATTACTTTTCGCTATATACCTTGCACCTTTTAAGTGGAAGCAGTGGTAGCGTAGTTTATCGTGGTTTTGCACAATCATTAAATAGTAATTTTATTAGCTATCATGTAAAGTGGCTTTAGCGTAAGTTAATAAATGTGCTCGGTGTAAAAAAAAAATGGTAAAATGGTTTCCAAAAGGTGCATATTGTGCGTTTAGCTTTTCATTTACTGATAGATGGTGTTTATTTTTATTTAATGAATGAAATTATTGTCATTTAATTTAAATAAATTTAACGGACAACTTTCGTAATTTTATTGGTAATCAACGCCATCTATCGGTTACATTCTGTGATTTACTGCGGTATCAATAGTGTGGCATTTGTTTTTGAGCATTGACTGTTGCAAGTGTCCCACTCACCACTTCTGAATTTATATAAATTGCGTGTAATCG
>DWRD01000062.1:0-20737 GCA_022318305.1 Gerosis bhagava
CTGGATGACTCATAATATTCATCAATACTCGCCAATTTGGGTATGATGGTAAATGAGAATGCATAATCGCGGAACTCTTCTGAGATCCGCCCTCCCCAAAACGGCTCATTATAGGTGGAGTTAAATCCGGGGTCGAATATTCTGGTAGGTTTAAATCCGGCATAATAAGTCGTCAACAATGCTGCAGGCGATCTTAAATGAAAAGCGCCGGAATGCGGTCTAAGTTTTCCGCCTTCGAGACTGACGTTTTCAGATAATGTTGCGTTCAGCTTTAGCCTATCGATTAATATTTTAGAGCGACTATCATCTTCTTCGAATGGCCCCACCTCGTTCATCGGATGATATCCAAAGCCATATAATGAAAAATCCACTGCCAACACATCATCAATAATGTCACAAGAGCTAGAGACGTTAAGTGAAATATTATTATAGGCGTTATCAGTGGTATACGGGTTAGATCCACTGATGCGCCATAGAGACTCATTTTTATGTGTAAAGGATGTTTGCCCCATCAAAACCAATTGACCATTTTGTTGTATTTCATCCGCGGTAAGACAATCTGCCATCCCCAACAACGGTATTAATGTTAGAATTGATAGTAATACGGCCCGAAGCAATTTCACTTTGCTTCCCTCTGAATGAACTCCTTCGTGAAGTGAAATTCTGGTAAGGACTCAAGGCGAACATTACTATACTTCATGACAGAATATCCCTTTTCATACCGAGTATTCTGCACAATAATTTCTGTTGGCCGGTACATTCCCAATACCATTTGATAGTTTTTATACAAAACACTCTTGAGTAATTGATTATCAAGTGAGTAATATGATGCCTTAAATGGTCGATACTCGGCGTTTTTTTCTACCAGGTAAATCACTTTTGGATAAGTAACGGCCTCAGATTTACGAATAAGAGACAACCGATAGCAGATTTTATCACCACAAGGCTCCTCACCCTCCAGCGTCGAATCATAGGCATATTCGAAGTTCGTTACGATAACATCACCATTAGAGATCTGGCCTATTAAGCGTTGTGAACGCGAAATGGGAACTGGCCTTCGAAGCTCAGGTGTATAAAACCATAAATCATACCAATCAGATAACATGACTTTACCTTTATCTCGCGGAGGATAAGTAAAGCGTATCAATGAACGAGCGTCAGCTTTAATACCGTTCCTCGGCTTAATAAATCGCATTGAAATATCGAGAGATTGTTTATTTTCAGGTTCATCCACTCCCTCTTTAAACTCCAACACGGTCACTTCATAGCGGAAAGGTTCATTTGGTGAACGAACTTCATCCGCCCTGCGAATAATCTCCAGAGCCTGCTGATCAATTTTTGTCGCTTGCACTGCAGCTGAATGCAGTAATACTGCCAAATATAATAAATACCACATGCCAATTCTCATACTGCCCTCTATGAAGATTTAAATGCATCTGTAATATTAAGCCGCGATGCACGATATGCAGGAATGATAGAAGCCAGGGCTGACGTTAAAATTGGCAACATCAAGGTAAACCAAATTAACTCTGCGTCATTGCTTTTAATAAATGCAGTATATCCAACTGACTGCCCTGGAGAAGGAGGCATTGCAATGCCGGAAATATTAATAATCGCAGCAATGGTATAACCAAAAGCAAGGCTACCGATTGCCCCCAAAATGCCTATATATATACCTTCCAACCAGAATAAAAGCGTAACACGACTGGACTGTAAACCGATGGCTCGTAGTGTCGTGATCTCTTTAGTCCGCTCAACGATATTCATCGTCATTGAATTACCGATCATAAATATCACAATAAGTGCTACTATGACTTTAATAAAAAAATAGATACCCGAAAGCATGCCTTCAACTTGCTGGTAAAAAATAGAGCTTTCCTTCCAGTCCTTAACGATAAGGGGTAAATTCTGTTGAGCGATAAACTCTCTCATTTTAATAACAAATGGCGCTACATCATCATGTTTTAATAAGATAACTATTTTACTGACGCCATTCGTACCCATGATTCGCTGAGCGGTATCAAGAGGTATCTTTAGTGCAACATCATCATAATCCTTAATTCCCGACTCAAAGATGCCACGGAGTTTGACTGATATAGCGCCCTGTCCTCCTGCCACATTTACCGCCAGGATATCGAGCCAGTCACCATAGTGGCTATCAAGTGTTTTGGCCAAACCGCTTCCGATGGTAATTTCATTATGTTTTACGCGAGATAAATCGCTTCCAAAGACTATCTTATCAAATGCTCCTAGCTTCAGAGATGGTAATGGTTCAATGCCTTGCGCCGAAAAATAATTTGACGTTTCGCTTTCGTAGTGAGATATAATCCCACTAAACTCTAGCTGACCTGAAATTGTCGAAATTGCATTAGAAAAATAGGCATTTTGTAATATATTATGCTTTAGTGAAATGTAGTCAGAAATAAGGCTTTTATTCTTATTAGCCGTTTCAAAGTAGGATTTATTATAAATTTGCACATGGCCAACATTAGTTCGTATCGTCTGCTCCTTGAGTATCCAAAAAGAGTATTTGATAAAACCGCCATATAGAAATATAGCGCCACCACCTAAAACAATTGCAAAAATAGTAGAAAGGGTTCTACGCTGATGCCGTAGCAAATTAAGGAATGAAAATTTAGCATCACCATAATTGAAGATGATATTATAAACTACAAATAGCAATAACAACGCCACAATACCATTAATGAATATCACATCCCTTGACATTTAATCACCTTTAATAACCGGAACAATAACCTGCACGACTTCAGCCATTTCCCACGCAGGCGGATTGTTATTTGCATAATCGATTTTAAGGTTTTGCCCTACGCTTCTCAGATACTGAAGGAATTGTTCTTCTTGTGGTTTGCTATGGCACTGATGGAGAGCTCGTAAACGCATCTCGTTAATCTTCCGAACAATCTCGACGCTGAATTTATCTCTATTCCTCATCAGCAAGTCGGTATCTTCAATCGTAATCACGCAGCGCCCCAAATTACCCGGAAGCCAGGCATCAACACGCGCACGCAAATATCTGATTAGCAAATTATCTTCATTGACATCTACCGACTCATCCATATAGAAGAATCCTGTCTTTGCATATTCAGAGGCGTGAATCAGATCATTAACACTCAGGTAATAAGCTGCTTGCCGCAGCATCCCCCATGAATAAAAGATCAGCACGCCAACGTTATTAGTGCGTTCATATTCTTTAAGCAAATTTGCTGTGACCGATGCTAATGCTTTTGGCTCACCTGGTAACCCATCCTGTAAAACACGATCCGAAACAGGTGTGGGTATCGATTCAGCGAATGCTGAAAATATAACTGTGGTTAAACACAGAAGCAAAACTCTACAAAGATTGCTTCGCTGAATCATATATTATTGCTCCATCTTTAATTTCCACTCTCCGACGAGCTCGCTCTTGTAGTTGAGTCGAATGAGTGGAGATAATAAACGTCGTCTCTGTGCGCCGATTAATGTCAAGCAGCAGGTCAAGAATCGCTTCTCCAGTGGCCAGATCCAAATTTCCGGTCGGTTCGTCGGCAACAACGACTTCAGGACTATGCGCTAACGCCCTTGCTATCGCGACCCGCTGTTGTTGTCCGCCTGATAATTGGCCTGGCTTTCGCCCAACTAAGTGGGCTAAGCCCACACTATCGAGGAAATGTAGACTCCGTGCTTTCGCCTCTTTTGCATTGAAATGCCCATTTAGCATCAGGGGATAAAAAACATTATCAAAAACACTTAGTACCGGGACTAAATTGAAAAACTGAAAAATAAACCCTAAATGATGACTACGGAGTCGCGCCAAATTCTTTTCAGACAGCGCATTTAGATTTTTGCCAAGAAAAAAAACATTACCTGCCGTTGGTTTATCAATACCTGAAAGTATATTAAGCAAGGTACTCTTACCGCTTCCCGAAGGGCCACATAATGCTACGAACTCACCTCTTACAATATCCAGATTAATATCATTCAGTGCAATAGTAATGTTATCCTGAGGACCATAAGATTTATGTATACCGTACAGAGATATATCAGGTAATTCTGTTATATTGCTGCGCATAGGGCCTTCTATTCGTACCAGGTATCAAAATAAGCATAGCCACCGACTGCCCCAGGGATAACGGTTCGAAGACAGCCATTATGCAAAGCGTGGTGTGCAATGTATTGCCAGCTCAAAGCAGGGGTCATGCAGCCGCTACAACCATAACGAGTAATGAGATCGACTCCTTTGTTAGAAGGTGGTATTAATTTATTGATACCACCGGCATAGGCAACCAAGTCAATATCATTATTTTTTTCTGATTGTGATACAAACAAGCGGTCTACACCATTAGATATATATGGACCACAGTTCACTCTCATATGACTTTCTCTTCTACTGAATATAAAGCAGCCCACTCTTTCAATTGACACATTCACGCCAGGAACATGCTTATGATGCTTTTTCCTTTCGCCTTGGCTAAGACTTTCTGCGGTAAAAGCCAACAACGGCACCGCACGGTAACCTCCGCAGATAACGACAAAATCAAATACATCCCAAGCAAGATAATCCTGTGTCAATGCCATTGCCTGAAATAGAGCATAGTTTTCACCTCGTATTTTACAGGTCACGTTGTTGATAGAAAATTTCTTAATCAAATTCTTAGGTAAAGTATCAATAGTTGATAAGTTAAGGCTACTTATATTGTATTCAAAAACGCCTGACCCCCCCCATGAATCAATATAGATAAAGGCGGTTCGTGATTTCAGGAGTAGCATCCGTTCTTTTGCTGATAAGCTATGTAGAGCATCGTCCGACACTCTTTCCATGGCATTAATATAGGGTATATGATCTGGTCGCCTTGTGATTTCACGATTATATATTTCGGCACGTGTGCCAAAGCGTTTAAATCGCCAACCATTCGCTCCTGTTGCCTTGAGCGCGGTATTGAATGAATGCGACTCCCATACATTTAACCAGTTTGGATAATATAAATGAAACGGTTCTTCAGGTTCAAGAAATGAATATGAAGACAAATACATCTTACTATTCATATCAACCACAACTCTTATTCAAATTTGTCATTAATAACGCAACAACTGAACCATCGACGCCTAACCCGGTCTTCAGAAGATGGTTTTTTTCATGCTTCCTCACACCTCCTTCTACGGAGATATGGCAAGCGACATCATCTATGATTTCGTCATTGATAACAGGAAAAATCAATTCATTCGTGAGCAGTAAATGATAGCCAATAATTAGGTCTATCACCCCAGATCCCGTTGCGGTATAACCAACTTGTCCTTTATAGGCCAATACGGGAAGCGGGGTTTCACCAGCAAACATAGCGATCGCTTTTGCTTCAACTTTATCACTGGATGAGGTTCCATTACCGTGAGGGATGAATCCACAAAGGTCCTCTTTTCTCACCCCAGCATCATTTAATAATGAATGAATCAACTTCAAAATGCTGGTGCTTTGCCAGGATGCATCATTACTTCGACTAGCATTAATTTGCTTATATGCCGAAGTAATACATACTCCCGGACTTTTTCCGCGCATCATTCGGTGTTGTTGACTTTCCAGTAACATAACGCTATAGCCTTCGGCAAAATGCACACCATTGCTGTTTACCCCGAAGGGCTGGACAATTTTACTGTCCAACATTCCCTGGCTTGCAAGGAATACAAGATCCTGATATTTAATTTTTGAAATATTAATAACAAGCCCGAGGTCAATACCTCCACTCTCTATTGCCCTGGTAACCAAATGAATAGCAGTCAATGATGAGTTACTTGTACAGTTCATATTTGGCGGCAAATATTGCAACTCATACTTTAGCCCCAGCGTATAAGAGACATTATCCTGCGACATATTTTTTACAGAAAGATTTTTAATTGAAGATGTTACCGAAACATCTTCCATATCATTGTAATTATAAAAATTCCTGTAATCCATAACATCAACACGAGGGCCTATTCCGGTAATATATACTCTAACTCTGTTGCCTTTCAGGCTGTCATTACTAAGACCAGCCTGTAGTAAGGCGTCATCAATGAGTTTGTACACCAGTTCAAAAGCGCTATCGTTTTCTCGTTGTAGTTTCGCAATGAATATATTCTCTGCAAATCCACATTCTCTAGCCTGGTTATCTGATATAAACCATGGCGACAAATGTACCCGTTTTCCTTGCTGCAGATTTCGAATTAACAGCGAACTATTCTCAGCATATGGCAAGGATACACTGAAGCCAGAAATAATAGCTCTCCCGCTCACCTTGTTATCCTTTAATCACGATAGCGTAATAATTCCCGCCTTCTGTAGCGCCAATTAAAAGAGCGTATTTGATAGCTATTTCTCGTGTTTTCTTTACAAAGTTAATTCTTGCGTCGGCAAAGTTTTGTGTATATGGAATAGCAGGAACCGATTGTCTTTGAATACAATCAAGAATCACCGCCAGGTTTAAAAGCCCTGCAGACGAAGCAACAAAGCCAAAAAATGCGTTATAATTCACCACTGGAACATGTGGATTATGGCTATGGAATGAATCATAGATTGCATTAATTTCTATGATTGAGCTAACTTCGCTGCCACTACTAGTTCCACACACTAAATCAATCTCTTTTGCGGTAATACCCGCATCGGCAAGCGCGCGAGCGATCGCCAGCGACATTGCGGTAGATTTTTCCTCAATCTGCGTCGCATCAAAGTAGGAATTACTGCATGACTTACCATAACCTGCAATTTCTCCCAATATTTCAGCGCCACGGGTAGCTGCTGCACGCGCGTCTTCCAATAACAGCATACAGGCCCCTTCACCAGGAACATATCCACGTTCCTCTTTGGCATATACCTGATAATCAGCGACATTTGACGTCATATGAATCTTGTTGGTCACCGCATCCATATACAGGGACATCGATGGAAAATATTCATCAGCCCCGCCAACAATGACCTGTGGCTGTAGTTGCTGGCGAACAATTTCATAGCCATAAGTCAATGCGCCAAGCGCGGCGTTTTCACCGGTCGCTAACGTAGTCGTATATCCTTTTATACCTTCCGAAATCCCGCAAAATGTCGTCATCGAGTTCATCAGCGAACCAGGAAACTCTGAAGTACGTACTTTGCGCGGATCGGGCTTTAAACTTTGTAAATACTTATAGGTAGTTTCTTGCGGTCCACGGGCCATTCCCAGAACCATGCCCAGCTCCTCTCCATCACGTTTAATCTTGCGTTTCGCCCTATTCAGCGCTTCTGAAAGTGCAATCAGCGCAAACGTACCGCCGCGCGTTGCTTTGCGTGGGTCATAGCGGCGTAAATGTTTACGTGGTTCGAGGCCTTTCACCTGGTAAGTTTTAAAGTGCTTTTCTGACTCCGGCTGTCGGTAGGCCGCTTCTCGATATTCTTCGCCAAATATTTCCGCAAACTGATTAGTTTTTTCTACAACATCCAACAGCGCTTTAGCCTCTTCAAGCGTATCATCAGGAAATACTACGCCGCTCAACTCCAGCGACCTGGCATCTTCATGGATATAGCGAAGAATTTCATTAAGCGTATGTCCAATAGCCGATACGGCACCTATCCCAGTTATAACAACACGTTTGGCATCATAGGCGGTAAGAGGAACTGAACATGGTTTGGTACTGACAATCATGCAGCAATTATTACCGCCGAATGCGTAGTTATTCTTCATAAAGATATTGATATCTTTGTGTCGAAACTCATTCGCCACGTAGTCCAGATCGCAGTTAGGGCGCGGCTGCGAAAAATTCAACGTTGGCAGAACATGCTTCTGCGGAAGGGTAACTAAACAAGCGATGAGCTCGACAATACCGGCGGCGCCAATATTGTGGCCAAAATACGATTTAGTAGAACTGATCAATATATTTTCGGCGCCAGAGAAAACTTTCTTCATCGCCAGAGTTTCTATTTGGTCATTAGCCTGCGTTCCCGTACCATGCGCATTAACGTAATCAATTTGCTCAGGTTTGATACCTGCATTCGCCATGGCTTTCTGCATGACCTGCACTGCGCCGCTAGCTCGCGGGTCGGGCCCCGTTTCATGGTATGCATCACACGAGGTGGCGTACGAGAGAATTTCGCCGAGAATCGTCGCACCACGCGCGACCGCATGCTCATACTCTTCCAGGACTATTGCCCCTGCGCCTTCGCCAATAGACATACCTGAATGCCCCGAAAATGGCGAACACGATTGCGGGTGCATAACGTTCAGGGCATAAAAACCGGCAAAGGTGGGTAAATAAATAGGTTCTGTTCCAATAGCCAGCATAGCCTTGCTTTTGCCGTTTTGGATGTAATCAAAAGCCATGCCGACGGCGTTCGGGCTTGCCGTACAAGCCGTTGCAACGAGTTCCACGCCTCCTTTCAGGCCTAATAACGTAGATGCGCTGGAACAACACGATGAAAAGCTGCCTGAAAAAAGAGCCTTCCGTAACGAAAAGTCCTGAATATGCTGCTCAAATAACGGAAGGAATGCTTCAGTGCCTGCAGAAGAAACGCCTACAATCAGCCCCATCTGTTCCAGGCACTCCCGATGGGTCGCCAGTTCTGCCTGCTCTAGTGCTTCCTTACCAACTTTGTAGGCCCAAAGTGCAGCATTATCTAGCGATGAGACAACCTCTTTCGATAATTCGGGACAATGAATTTGATGCAGCATTTCAGCCGCACGGGCGTTTGCAAACCATTTAGAGAAACGCGCACTATCAGCGATGCCATTTTTTTTCTCCAGCAGCGCTTGCCTGAAGTCTGCGATGTTGTCAGCCAGAGACGACAAAATCCCCATACCGGTAATAACCACTCTTTTTCTACTAGTTTTCATAATATTATGCTTTATCCCGATTGTTATTTTCTACCGACCGATGCTGGATATAATATTGTCATCGCTAAACGTTATACCGTGGCAAACGCGCTCTTTGCTTTCGAAGCATCAACAAAGCTATGCGTTGTGGGATTAACCAACAAACTCAAGTTATAAATAAAGGGTAAGTTCTGTGTTTTCGCAGCGATTTCACCATTTGCGGTTTTAAGGCTAAAACCTGAAATATCGGCTAACGCATAACATTCATCAATAAGGGCCAACGCAATCCATGCTTGCCTGGCCGGCGAATATGTTGCATTAATAATAACCCCTACCTGTTGTCCATTAACCATCACAAGATCATCTGAATCGATCTGACAACATTCATCGCATGGAGAGATCCCAATAAGCTTACGTTGTGCGCCATTTCGCGATAACTCCACGACTGCACTCTTACCAATAAAGTCCTCTTTATCATACTGGATAGCCCACTGCATTTGCAGTTCCACCGGATTTGTGGAATAGCGAGGGTAAATACTTTCATCCCATCCTGTATTTTCAATTCTCACCAGACGTTGATATTCTAAGCCACCGGTTTTCAGCGAATATCTGGCGCCTATTTCTTGTAACTTCATCCACATAGTGACAAGCGTTGCTTGTGCACCAATCAATTGATATGCGAATTCGCCATGTTTCCCACAACGAAAAACCATAAGTCCATCATTGGTATTCATATATTCATAATAAGGTAGGCCAATGATATCAAAACCATAAACCTCTGCCATTACTTCCCAGGCATAAGGTCCTTCCAGCATAATGACGCCCCAGTCATTCTCTCCCATCGATTTTATTTCTGGAATCTCCTGAATATCTAAATCATCCGCCTTAACAAGGATTTCATTCAGGATATTTATAACTTCTTGTGCAGTCAGATTCTCTGATAGAATATAATAGCCTTCAGCGGCGCACAGAACATAAGCATCACCGCGGATTGTTCCATCAGCGTTAAGCAGCAAAGAGTAAATACCCTGTTCATCACGGATGATCGATACATCTGCAGAGACCAAATAGTTTACAAGCGCCCATGCATCCTCCCCCATCACACTGGTAATGGACATATGAGAATAATCTACCAGCAAGACATTTTCACGCACAGCTTTATACTCTTCATAAATATCATGATATGAAGAAGGTACGCATTGGTGATTATAGATACCCATAACCGCATTGTTTTTAAAATGGAGATCAGAAAGTAACTTCATAAAATACCCTTCAATATAACCTTATCAATTCAGGATGATTTTTTCTTTAGAATGAAAGATGCCAGATTATTTATGCTGCGCATATAGGCTGGATCATCGCCTTCTGAGACCTGGATGTTGAAGGTTTTATCAAGCATAACGATAATCTCCGTTGCATCGACAGAGTCAAGTTTCAAGCCATTGCCAAACAAGGGCGTATCATCATCTATTTGATGAGCCTCACGCTGGACATTCAGGCGTTGAATAATTTCGTTTTTAATCGTGATGATTATTTTTTTTCTTTCATCAATTTCATCATGGATGTTTGTCACACCGAACTCCTTGGATAATTAAATGATTTCTCTAAAGTTAATAATGACGCCCTGGCTAATAATTTTCTTGCCAACATTAGCTGTAACTAAATAATGTTTAAACCCACTATCATCAGAAAATGACAGCTTGCTTACCACTTCAATCGTATCTCCCGGGTAAGCCGTTTCTTTAAATTTCAAATTCTGTGATGCTAACACTCCACGCACCGCAGCACGCCTTGCATGTATTATGCTCAACATATCCGGATGCTTGATATAAGCATGGATATCACGCAATGACCTAAGTTCTTTACCCGAGTGTTGTTGATAAATATCACAGATATCAGTGAGAAAAGAATAATACTCGCTTGCCTGGCCAAATATCTCAGAAATGATCGCTCCTGGCATAATGGGATCTTCCGGAAAATGTCCAAGCAGATAAGGATCATTATAAGTTACATGTTTTATAACTTTGATGAAGCCATTCTCTCCGTATTTAAAATCGACTATTTTATCTACCATGAGTAAAGGTTGACGCCAGCCGCCCATAGCAAGAAAAATTTTTGGTGGTATTGAATACTTAGACATATATCACCGCATTACCATGCCACCATCGACGACGATGGTTTGCCCTATGACATAGCTAGATGCTGAAGAACTTAAATAAACAATAACGTTGGCCACCTCGTCACATTTTCCGAGTCGTTTTAATGGAATTGAGTTAGTCACTTCACGAACAACTGTACGTGGAACCTTCTTCGCCATTTTAGATTCAATCATCCCCGGCGCGACCGCGTTAACGCGTACTCCCCGCGGCGCCAGCTCAGCGGCAAGTGTCCTGGTAAAACTTAATATTGCACCTTTTGATGCGCTATAGTTTGCCTGGCCAACGCTTGG
Source organism: Gerosis bhagava (assembly GCA_022318305.1). Lineage (NCBI taxonomy): Eukaryota > Metazoa > Arthropoda > Insecta > Lepidoptera > Hesperiidae > Gerosis > Gerosis bhagava. Next base: position 11,257 of record DWRD01000062.1, read on the forward strand.
TACAAGAGCAGCCACCGATGCGACATTAATAACAACTGGATTTTCCGCTGAACGTAATAGCATTAATGCTTCCTTCGTTAACCGGAACAAGCTAAGTAAATTAATGCTAATGACAGAATAAAAATCATCAAAGGTCATTGATGCAAAGAGGCTATCCTTAACAATCCCCGTATTATTCACCAGCACGTCCAGTCTTCCGGCTTCGACAGTCAAGCGCTCACACAACGCAGTCACTTCTTTCTGGCTTGTGAGATCGCATGGCAAAATATTAAGTAAGTTGCCATTAGCATGGTTTCCTTTCAGAGCAATCAAAGGCTCGACATTTGATTTATACAACGCATATACCGTGCATTTTTGCTCAAGAAATTTCTCGCAAATTGCAAGACCTATGTCGCCGCTGGCACCAGTAATCAGCACCTTTTTACTTACAAGATCGCTATACCTATACATTTTACATGAATGCCTTTATTAATAGATTATGGTTGCGGCTATCGCATATGTCCGGCAGTGTGAAATACTCAATGATATATTCATAATTTGTTGATTATTTAGAATCTCCTTAACACTCCCTGACAATATGAATTCAGGTTTTCCATATTCATCATGAACGACCTCAATGTCATGGAAACGGATCCCGTGACTAAATCCATACCCTATGGCTTTTACCAGAGACTCCTTAGCAGCCCAAAATCCTGATGCCCTCTCATAATTAGGGCAAGGAAAATCAATATCTTTGATCTCATTATCCGTAAATACTCGATGAAGAAATCCTGACTTATCATTGGCAATGGCTTTTTCTATTCTTGCCACTTCAACAATATCTGTACCAATACGCATTGCACATCCCCCAATGAATTAAATCTGGTACGCAAAGTTGAAATTTAATTTATATTCATCGACATCCAAATTATTAGGATAGATAAAAGGGGCTGATACCGAAGCATCATATTCCAGAGCTCTGACAGCCCCTTTGACACCCAAAATACCACCCATTATTTTTTTGCCACTAAGGTTCTGTGAAGGTAACTTACCAATTATTTGACCGTAATCTGCACCGATATAGGGTATGAGACCTTTATAACCCGTCACAGCATTTAGCGTGTTCTGTAAAAAGAAACCTTTATTGCCATAGATCCCATCACTATTTTGAAAACCACGCACACTCCAACGATCGCCTATCGTGAACTGATCCTGTAACGTCAAATTATCCGGTGAATACTGGGCGCCAAAATTAAGTTCATAATAGGCGTTAACTGGCAACATTGTTAACCATTTCACGTAATTCACATTAAGGTTCACAATTTGACTTTCTTTACTAACAGTGCCAGTGCGCATATCAGGTGTATCGGTACCGCCAAACGCCTTGGTAAACCGCTGCCAGGTTACTGTGGAGTCCAGTGCTGCCCCGGTAAAGTTTCTCTTATAATTTACGCCTAACCGTACATTACCCATATCACGCTTTTGCAATACCAGTTCTGTCCCACCCAATGTGTAGTCATACTTACGTCTGATCAGTTCAGCGCTTGCAGACAATTTTGAGTTCACATTGCGGTATAGCATTCTATTGCCTTTAAGACTGAAGTATTCTGTCTTGCCAATATAGTCAAAAGTATATGCACCAATATCGATGCCTTGATGGGATTTACTTTTACTATAATAGAGACTAAGATCATAATAACCGAATGGCACACTATAATAAGTACTCACGTTCTTATAGCCACCCGTTTGGCTACCTGTCCCTGCAAAATAAAAAAGGTCACTCAAGCCTGTGACATTATATAAATAACTTGTTCCACCGATAAGTTCACTACCAGTACTCTGATCGCCGAAGTTATTATAGGAAGCCCTTAAGCTCCAATTTTTTTTGCGCTGCGTATTTATTACTACTTTGCTCGAACCATTTTCGGAACCTGGCAGAATGTTGATCTTTACATCCACCTCAGGGGTTCTCTGTATGTTTTCCAGGCCTTGCTCTAGATCTCGGATGTTCAGAATATCTCCATCTGAAAAAGGTAAAATCCACTTACTTATATCATTTCCAGCAACAACGATCTCTGAAATTCTTCCAGGCACTACTGTCAGTTTTAATTTTTTCGTTGATAAATCCTGAGTTGGAATTTCAACTCTGGTAGTAATATACCCTGCGTTTATATAATAATCCTGGAACAGCACCGCAGCCTTTTTTAGCCCATTCATTCCGAGACACTGACCAACTACCTGATTTTTTATTTTCTTTAATTCATTATTATCTAAAAAATCATCACTAAGAATCAATTCATTGATCTGAAAACAAGGTGTTTCTTGCGGGAATGTGCTATCAGTATGTTTCTTTGTTGTGGCATCAGAATATACATCTTTCTGCTCTATTTTTCTGTCTTGTAAGGACGCATTATCGTTACTTTGCTGTTCTTTTATAAGACGACCTAACTGAACATCAGCAGCAGTCACAGGAAGCGCAACCAAAAAAAGAGAAGTAATAATTAATGTATGTCGAATATCCATTTCTTATCCTGATAATGTGAAAGCAGTAATCCCTTACTGCTTTCACCTGCTACCTGATTTATTTACCGACCACGGTACCAAAAATGTTTACAATATTAGCAGTAGTCTGAAATCCTTGCGCACCACCTAATACAGCCCAAAAACCAGTATTGACTATTTTCTTGGCATTAATAACAGCTTTACCATTGGTATATAGATTACCGTAATTGTAAATGTTATTACTTGCCGTGACGTTCAATTCGCTGTCAGCAACTAAATTAGCCCAGTTAGAGATATTTTTAGCGGTGACGTTAGTTGTTTTGGCCGAAATGTTCGCGCCAAGATTATTGGTCAGGTCATTTGCTGTAGAAATATTAAGCGTATTTCCAGCAGCAATATCACTGTTATTAGTAATGGTTTTCCCCGTCAGGTTCAAATCACCATCAGCACTAAATGCATGGTTATTAGTCAGATAACCAGAAGCATTTACCGTCATATTACCTTTGGCGTTCACCCAGCCGGTATTATTATAATCTCCATTAATATTAATCAATACATCGCTATCAGAAGAGATGATACCGGTAGCCGTGTTTTTTGCGATAGAGCCACTTGCTTTGGACGATAATCCACTGGCATCAATCTTCATGTTGCCTGAGCTGTAGATTGTTGCATAATCAGCGGCAATTCTCTTCGCTGCAATCGTCATTTTTCCTGAATTCGCAACAATCTGCCCTTTGTTACTGGCAAGATCGCCAGTCAGGTTAATATTTACATCACCGGTTTGCGCAATGATACGACCGGATTCGTTATTCAGGCTTTTCGCCGTAATATCAACACCCTCACCACCAATTAAACCACCTTGTTGGTTTCCATAACCGAAATATTGGCCAACATAGAAACCGAACTTGTCGCTATCGGTGCTGGTGATTTTGCCTGCCGCATTAAGCGCTAGTTTTTGATCAGCAACCATCATAGTATATTTAGCATCGATATCAGCTCCGGAATCGATACTGATATTTTTAGCTTTAATGACTGAACTGTCTGTGCTCACGGTGTTGGCTTTGATAGTAACATCACCGTTTACTGAAGTTATCACCCCCAAGCGGCTGTAGTAATTATCGAGATCGATATTTACACCATCTCCTCCGTTAATACCGGATTGGCTGGTATTGATGTCGCGACCAGTAATTGAAACAGTCTTACTGCTTTCAATTTTACCCATGTAGTTATCGATATCACGGGTCGTTTTGATATTTACATCACCATCTGAGGCAATTTCGCCAGCCCAGTTGAATAAGTAGTCAGCAGCAATCTCGATGCCATTACCTGAGACGATGCCCAAGGATTCACCGCCCGTGGTATCAGCCGATTTGTTGTCGTTGTTTTTAACTGCTTTCGTTGTCGTTAATTTTACAGCACCAGCACTGGAACGGATCAAACCAGTTACGTTTTCAATGTTTCCAGTACTTTCAACTTCGACATTGCCCGTTGAATCAATAGTTCCGCCATTATTGTTTAACGATGTATTTTTCAGGCCAACATAGCCAGCATGAATCTGACCGTTGTTATTATTAAAATCACCTGATTCTATTGCAACGACACCCGCCTCAATACCCGCCGTTTTAGCTTTTCCGGTATTGGTAAAAGTATTACCACTGGTATTGACAGCCAGCGTTTGTCCAGCAGCCAGTTTACCATTACTATTATCGAATTCACCGCTGGTAATATAGTTATTCGTGGTTGCTAAAATATTGCCACCGTTGATATTACTAACTTTATTACCCGCAGTATCAATAGCGATCATTTTATCGCTGTTGATTTTCCCTGCGCTATTTTCTAAAACACCGTTGGTGTTCAGGGTGATATCGCCACTAGACTGGATAGCTGCGTTTTTATTAACCAACTTCCCATTGCTGGTAAGCTTTATACCGCTATCGCCACCTGCAATCGTCCCCTGGTTTCGCACGCCAACCCCAGTTTCAGTACTGACGAGGTTAATCTTATTCGCGTACATTCCGCCTAACTTTGATACATCCACGCCATAGCTGCTAGCATTGCCAGTAGCAGTCACGGTACCCGTCACCACCCCCTCAGTATTAAGGGCATTATTGCCAGCGACGACATTAAGTTCACTCGCAGAAAGAGCGCCATTCACCACGATACTGCGCGCGAGGATTTCGGTCGGCGAGTCGCTCTGAAATCCACTTACCGTAATCGTTCCGCCATTAACCGAATAGCCATTTAGCAGCCCATCATCACCGATCTTTGGCGTGCCAGTCGTCAATGTCCCTTTTTCAGCGTTGATGAACCCGCCTCCCTGAGTCGTAATGCCATTAGGGTTGGCAATGATTAAGTGAGCGGAATCACCTGCAACTTCCATCATGCCATTAATGGTACTGGCATTCGTTGAAGTTACTTCGTTAAGAATAACCATTGCGCTGCCATCCGTAAGGTTCGGGTTGGCCGCAATCTGCCCTGCCAGCACGGACTGTGCTGCGCTTGTCGCGTTATTAAAAATAACGCCCTCGGCACCAACATTCAGCGTGTCATATACGTTATGCGAAAGGCCATTGCTGTTCGCTTTGGCGATATTAACAACCGGCACGCCATTGGAAGCTTCAGTAACGCTGCCATTTTTAATAGAAATTTCCGCCTGCGCCATTACGGGCATCAGCAGTAATAATGACGCTGCAATCGGGTTTAATTTCACTGACCTTTTTTTGTTTTCGTGGTATTTCATATGAACCTTTCTAAGATAGTATTGATTGAGTGCAGCCAGAAGGAATAATCTGCGCTAATGCAGCAATATTCACCCTGACTATTTTAAGTACGCATCATGCATACAAAATCCCTGTGAAAAGCACGTAAACTCATCAAATGTTATATGCAGTTCTATTCAATAAATTATTTTTAAATATATTAAAAATGTATTTTTGCGCTCGCCTACGCCGAATGCATATACCTACATGGAACAAAGAAAATTGATTCAATTCATACAAAATATGAGACATCCCCTGTCCACGCATCGAGCGTAACGACTCGTTTCAACGCTGTTAGTTCATCAGTTCTCATCTCGCCTGCTAAACCAATTCAAAATTTTTTTAGCGATGCGTAATAAATAATGGCACACACAACGCCGTATCCTTACTCCGTTACAGTTTCACCGATTAAAATAATGAACAAAAAGTGAATTCGTTCCGTGCATAATCAACTTTCCTTATTTCATGATTGAGATCAACGCTGTATGCCCCTCTTCTTCCGGGGTTTATTCACTCTCATGTTTTATCATGTAAGTATGAATTCATCGTTTTGAGGTTCAATTTGAGAAATTAATTAGCAAAACTAACCTGGCGTTGGTCATGAAAAAATATGCTGAATACTTTGTTGAAGGATTACAAAGCAGGAAGGAAGGGATCAGTAATGAAATCTAGATTTGCCGGAGAGCGGCTTAAGCCTTCTCCGGCATCGACATCAGCGCAATGCCCGAATGGCGTTGCGCCATCGGGCTTTGCGTGTTAATCGCGGAAGTTTTTGAACTGGAATGGCTGGCCGAGATCGCCGCTACGCACCAACGCCATTACTGACTGCAGATCGTCACGGGATTTACCTGTGACACGAATTTCTTCGCCCTGAATCTGCGTTTGTACTTTTAGCTTGCTGTCTTTAATCAATTTAACGATTTTCTTCTGTATTGCGCTCTCAATGCCCTGTTTCAGCTTAGCTTCGACAAACCAGGTTTTCCCGCTATGTACAAAGGTTTCTGGTACGTCGAGCGAACTTCCCTCAATGCCGCGCTTGAGCAGCTTCGCGCGTAAAATATCTAATAACTGATTGACCTGGAAATCAGACTCACTCAGCACCTTGATGGTTTTACTGGTTTCATTCAGCTCAAAGGTGGCTTCAACATTACGAAAATCAAATCGTGACTCGACTTCGCGGCTTGCGTTTTCGACCGCATTACGCGCTTCCTGAAGATCGACTTCAGAGACAATATCGAAAGATGGCATCTTTTCCTCTCCTTCCGTTTCTTTTGCGTTGCATAATACCCACAACGCGGCATAACTCAACTTGTTATCCCGGAAGCTTAGCTGATAACGCTATACTTTAGCTACAAGCGCCTGGGAGTCGCAGGTGAGGAGGAATAATGAAAGTAACCGTACTGGGATGCGGTGCACTGGGACAACTGTGGTTAACCGCGCTGTGTAAAAACGGACATGAGGTCCAGGGCTGGTTACGCGTCCCGCAACCATTTTGTAGCGTTAATCTCATTGAGACTGACGGTAGCACCTTTAACGAATCAATGACCGCTAACGATCCTGATTTTCTCGCCTCCAGCGATTTGCTACTGGTGACGTTAAAAGCATGGCAGGTTTCGCAGGCGGTGAAAAATCTGGCCGCTATATTACCGGCTTCGGCGCCTATTTTGCTTATTCATAACGGCATGGGCACCCTGAATGAATTAAAAAACATTAAGCAACCACTGCTGCTGGCGTCCACCACCCACGCCGCCCGACGCGATGGCAATGTCATCATTCACGTCGCCCAGGGAACCACTCATATCGGCCCTGCTAAAAGCTATAGCGAAGATTACAGCGACCTCGCCGACATCCTACAAAACGTACTACCGGATGTCGCCTGGCACGACAATATCCACCCGGCGTTGTGGAGTAAGCTGGCCGTCAACTGCGTGATTAACCCCCTGACCGCGCTGAAAGATTGCAGAAATGGCGATCTGCGTGATTTTCCGCATGAAATCAATGTTATCTGTCAGGAAGTCGCCGCAGTAATGCAACGTGAAGGCATTCATACGTCGGCAGAAAACCTGTTATTGTATGTGAATCAGGTCATTGAAAGTACTGCAGATAATATTTCATCGATGTTGCAGGACATCCGCGCGCAGCGGCATACGGAAATCGACTATATCACCGGTTTTCTGCTTAATCGCGCCCGGGCCCACGGTCTGTCAGTGCCGGAAAATGCCCGTTTATTTGAACAGGTAAAGCGAAAGGAGAATATTTATGAGCGCGTCGGCACTGATTTGCCTCGCCCCTGGTAGCGAAGAGACCGAAGCGGTCACCACTATCGATTTATTAGCGCGCGGCGGTGTGAAAGTGACCACCGCCAGCGTCGCCAGTGATGGCAATCTAACGATTGTCTGCTCAAGAGGCGTGAAGCTCCTCGCGGATGCGCCGCTGGTCGAAGTCGCCGATGGCGATTTTGATATCATCGTTTTGCCTGGCGGAATTAAAGGCGCCGAGTGCTTCCGCGACAGCCCTTTGCTGGTAGAAACCGTAAGACAATTTCATTTATCCGGGCGCATCGTGGCGGCAATCTGTGCCGCGCCAGCGACCGTTCTGGTGCCACATAATCTGTTCCCTATCGGCAACATGACCGGTTTCCCGGCGCTAAAAGAGCATATCCCCGCCGAACAGTGGCAGGATAAACGCGTCGTCTGGGATCCCAGGGTTAATTTGTTGACCAGCCAGGGGCCTGGAACATCTATTGATTTCGCCCTCAAAATGATTGACCTGCTGGTCGGGCGCGAAAAAGCGTATGAAGTGGCTTCGCAGTTGGTCATGGCTGCTGGCATCTATAATTACTACGAATCCTGATAGCCGGTCCGCGCAGCGGACTGGCCCCCCTGTATCTTGAGGAGCCGTAGCATGTCCCGTAGCGCAACCGATTCTCGTGACCTCGTCATTAGCCGCTGGCTCAGCGCGCCCACTTCAGCTCTCTGGCGCGCGTGGTCCGATCCGGCATTACTCAAAACCTGGTGGTGCCCTAAGCCGTGGTATACCGACGTTCTGGCCTTTGATTTGCGTCCAGGTGGGGCTTTTCACACCGTGATGCACGGCCCTGACGGTGAACGTAGCGATAACCCCGGCTGCTTTCTTGAAGTCATTCCGCAGCAAAAATTAGTCATGACCTCAATGCTAACCGAGAACTTTCGGCCGGCCGTTACCCCTTTTGCTATGACGGCTACTATTACCTTTGCGGATGAAAACGACGGCTGTCGCTATACGGCTACGGTACTGCATGCAGATGATGAAACCCGCGAGCAGCATGAAAAGATGGGATTTTTTGAGGGATGGAATATCGTTATCGATCAGTTGAATGCGCTGGCGATGACGCTACGCTGATACGCCAGCCAATAGATGTAATAAAGCCTTCCCTAAGGGAAGGCTTTTCATAAGTAGTACAGGCGAATTACGGACGATACACTTTCACGTTAGTAAAGCCCTGCTCGCGCAGGTATAGCGCCTGCAGACGGCTCATCACGCCGCGCTCACACCACAACAGCCAGGTTTTGCTTTGATCGAGGTTGCCAAATTGGGTGCTCAGTTTATAGAACGGCAGCGAAACAACATCGACGCCTTCCACTTTTAATGGCTTGTCATCCTGCTCATCGATAGAACGAATATCGAGAATCACGTCATTGGCGCTGAAGCCGCTGACGGTTTCCACTTCCACCACGTCCTGCTGCGTTTGCTGGGCGATATCGCGAATATCGATGTTATTCGCTTCCTCAACCACTTTATCCAGAATGCTGAAGTCGAAGTTCTCTTCTTCCGCTTCGATCTTCGCTTTCACCGCTTTTACGGTTGGGCTCTTCGAGATAACGCCGCAGTATTCCGGCATGGTGCGGGCAAAATCTTCCGTGCCGATTTCACGCGCAAGATTGATGATGTGTTCTTTATCATGCGAAATCAGCGGACGCAGGATCAGCGTGTCAGAGACATTATCGATAAGACGCAGGTTGGTCAGCGTCTGGCTGGAGACCTGGCCCAGCGCTTCGCCGGTCACCAGCGCCTGCACGCCATAACGCTCAGCGACTTTCGATGCCGCACGCACCATCATACGTTTGAGCACCACCCCCATCTGACCATCATCGACTTTTTCAAGAATTTCGCCAACGACCGGCTCAAAATTGATTGCCACGAAACGAACGCGATGGGAGCTGCCGAAGCGGTTCCACAGATAGTGCGCCACCTGACGAACG
>DWRD01000063.1:0-20604 GCA_022318305.1 Gerosis bhagava
AACTATCATCTATTGCTTCCATCCGCGACGCCTGTCACATTCCCCAGCAATAGCGTTAACTGCTTCAAATTTTGACGCATTTTTCACCGTTCACCCTCGTCAATTGCTTGACGCATTTCCGTATTTCTCTAAATTGTACTGGCGAGAGTTGGCGAGCAATTGTACAACTCGTGACTCCCCTACCGGTTCATTCCATCTTACTTATAAAGATTTACGAAGGATGTCGAAGTATGGAAATGGGTACTGTTAAGTGGTTCAACAATGCCAAAGGGTTCGGTTTTATTTGCCCTGAGGGCGGCGGCGAAGACATTTTCGCCCATTACTCCACCATCCAGATGGATGGTTACAGAACGCTAAAAGCCGGGCAATCCGTTCGGTTTGATGTTCACCAGGGGCCGAAAGGCAATCACGCCAGCGTGATTGTTCCTGTGGAAGCAGAAACGGCTGCATAACTCTTTTGCTTCATTGTGTACATCCTGCTAATAAAATGCCAGTCCTTCTGACTGGCATTTTTATCTCATTACTCCCGCGCCAACGCATCCACCGGGTCTAATCGCGCCGCATTACGCGCCGGCAACCAGCCAAACAGCACCCCGGTTAACGTCGAACACAAAAATGCGGTCAACAGCGCCAGCGGCGAAAAACCGATTTCCCAACCGGGTAAGAACAGTTGCAGAATGAACGCGATCATCAACGACAAACTCACTCCGATGGCGCCGCCCACCAGGCAAACCAGTACCGCTTCAATAAGAAACTGCTGCAGTACATCCCGGGCCCGGGCGCCAACCGCCATGCGGATACCGATTTCACGGGTGCGTTCCGTGACTGACACCAGCATGATATTCATTACCCCAATCCCGCCGACGACCAGCGCGATCACCGCCACCAGGGTCAGGAACAGCTGTAAAGTATGTGTGGTCCTTTCCGCCGTTTTCAAGATGCTGTCCATATTCCAGGTGAAAACATCTTTTTTGCCATGGCGGAGTTCCAGCAACCGCACCAGCTGCTGCTCAGCGGCGGCGCTATCGTAGCCCTCCTGCACGCGGACGGTTATCGAGTTAAGCCACGATTGCCCCATCACCCGTCCGGCCATAGTGGAATAAGGCAGCCAGACGCGGAGAATTTTGCTGCTGCCGAACATCGATTGTTTCTCATCGGCCACGCCGACAATCGTCGCCGGCATATTACCGACCAAAATCACCTCGCCGACCACTTTTGCTTTATGGGGGAATAACTGGCGACGGGCGTTGCTATCCAGCACCACCACCTGCGCCCGGCTATTCAGCTGCAGCTCATTGAACGTATTTCCCTCGCTGAACGTCATGCCGTAAACGTTGAAATATTGCGCGCCAACGCCTTCGGCGCTGGCAGCCACGTCGATGTTATTGGCGCGCAGGCGCAGGCTTTTCGATACTGCCGGCGTTGCGGAGCTCACCCACGGCTGTTTTTGAATCGCCAGCAGATCGTCATATTTTAACGCCTGCTGATAACGCGGATCGTCGTCGCCGAAATCTTTGCCGGGATAAACATCGATGGTATTGGTGCCAATGGCGCGAATATCGGCTAAGACCAACTGTTTCGCGGCATCGCCGACGACTACGATAGAGACTACCGAAGCGATACCAATGATGATGCCAAGCATGGTGAGCAGCGTACGCATTTTATTCGCCGCCATCGCCCGCCAGGCCATCACCAGCGCCTCGCGAAAACCACCGCTGAACTGACGCCAGATGGAAGGCTCCGCACGGTTTTCGGCGCGAAGCACGCCGCCTTTCTCCAGCGATAACGGCGGTGGGTTACGCACAATTTCACCGTCACGCAGTTCGATGATTCTTTCCGCCTGCGCCGCGACCTGCGGGTCGTGGGTGACGATAATCACCGTATGCCCTTGCGCCTTAAGCTGATGCAGGATGGCCATGACCTCTTCGCCTGAGCGGCTATCCAGCGCCCCGGTCGGTTCATCGGCGAGGATCACCTCGCCGCCGTTCATCAGGGCGCGGGCGATACTCACGCGCTGCTGCTGGCCACCGGAAAGCTGCGAAGGGAAGTATTCCGCCCGCTCGCCCAGCCCCAAACGAGAGAGCAAATCGCGCGCGCGTTCAAGGCGAACCCGTCGTTCTTTACCGGCATAGATGGCAGGAACCTCGACGTTTTGCGCCGCCGTCAGATGCGACAACAGATGGTAACGCTGGAAAATAAAACCGAAGTGCTCACGGCGTAGCCTGGCCAGTTCATCGCCGCTCAGATGCGCCACGTCGACCCCGGCAACCTGATAGGTGCCGCTGGTGGGCTTATCAAGGCAGCCAAGGATGTTCATCAGCGTTGATTTACCGGAACCGGAAGCCCCAACGATTGCCACCATTTCCCCTGCGGCAATACTGAGGGTGATGCCCTTTAGCACTTCAACTTCGCCGTCGCCCGAGGGGTAACTGCGGCGAATATCACGCAGTTCGAGCAGCGCCGTCATTTTGCCGCTCCGGGCGTGCTTTCGCTGATAATGACCTCATCGCCCTCTTCCAGCCCTTTCGCCACCGCCACATCGGTATCGTTACGCGCGCCGATAACAATTTCACGCTCTTTCACTTCCCCGTTGCGCAGCAGACGCACGTTGTAGCGGTTATCGCCGATGGCATCGCCCAGCGCGCTGAGCGGAATAGTAATCACATTTTTCACTTCCGCCAGTTGGATATGCACCTGCGCGGTCATCTCAAGACGCAGGATCCCCTGCGGGTTAGGGACTTCAAAACGCGCATAATAAAATATGGCATCATTGACCTTTTCCGGCGTCGGCAGAATATCCTTCAGCGTACCTTCGTAGCGGGTCAGGGGGTCGCCGAGTACCGTAAACCACGCCTTTTGCCCCGGCTTAAGATGGATTACGTCCGCTTCCGAAACCTGGGCCTTCACCAGCATGGTACTGAGATCAGCCAGGGTCAGAATATTCGGCGCCTGCTGGGCGGCAATCACCGTTTGCCCCTGCAGGGTGGTAATTTGTGTCACTTCGCCGGACATCGGCGCCAGGATGCGCGTATAGTCGAGGTTGGTTTTCGCGGTGTCGAGGGTCGCCTGGTTGCGCTTGATCTGCGCCTCGATGGTGCCGATTTGCGCCTCTTTCACCGCCACATCGGTGGCGGCGGTATCCAGATCCTGGCGTGATACCAGCTGGCGCTGCGCCAACTGTTGCTGGCGCGCTAAGGTTACCTGCGCAAGCTTACGTTCGGCCTGCGCCTGTTTAAGCTGCGCCCGCAGCTCCATGAGCGTCGCTTCGACTTCTTTAATCTGGTTTTCAGCCTGCTCCGGGTCGATAACCCCCAGTAACTGGTCCTTCTGTACTTTATCGCCAATATTGACGCGCAGCGTCTTCAACTGGCCGCTGACCTGCGCGCCGACGTCGACTTTACGCAGCGCATCTAACTTGCCCGTCGCCAGTACGCTCTGCTGCAGATCGCTTTTACGCGCCACCAGCGTTTGATACTGCGGCAACGGCGCGTTCAGAATCCGCCATCCCCAGATAGCCGCAATAACCACCACCAGCGCCAACAGCCACCAGACTTTCCTGCGTTTTCCATTCAATGTCATAAAAAATTCCTGATCTATTCCCCGCAGCCCGGAGGATGATTCTAACGGAAGCGGCGGCGAACAGAAGCCAGAATTTTAGCAATGCTTAATGTTTATTGATGTTGGGCTGCGGCTTTGTCTTGCGGCGTAACATGGCACGGTTTTCGCCGCTGGGCTAATCAGCGCGCCCGCGCGCCAGCCACAGCACGCGGGAAAACATCTTTTTCAGCAACGTCGGGACGGCGTCAATTCCCCGCCGCCCAGCCTCCATCGCGACCTCTATCGCCAGATCGGGTTTCGATGAACGATGTATGGCTTTAGTGATCACCCGGCGCATGTTCATCGGCATATTATCCGGGATCTGCGCCACCCGATGATAAACATCGTCGAACCCCTGACGATACATAAAGTGTTCCATATCCATCGCCGGAAGCATGGTTAAGTGCACGCGTTCCAGTTCGTTATCGTTGTTGAGTAGCCCGCGCACCGTAGCGGCATACTTCTTACCGGCCTCATCGCCGTCAACCAGCACATGCCATTCAATCCCCATCCGGCGGGCGAATTTAATCAGCGGCTTAAGCCCGGACTGGGCAAACTCGATAACCTTCACCCCTTCAGCGTCGAAATGATGCCCGCACTGGCGCGCCAGTTCGTTGATAACCCAGGTTTCCGTTTCGCCTTCCACCAGCAACCAGCAGCGGGCGAACAGCGATGACGCGCGGTTGAAGCGAATGTGAAACGCAATGCGGCGACTATCTTCCGCATTCATCCCGCCGGGACCGAGCCGCCACGCCGAGACGCGGGACGATTCACGTACCAGCCGACACACCTGTTCAACCGGCGTTAACGACAAAAGTTCGCCGGAATTGGTTGTGGTGACTCGCTGCAGCGGCAACAGATTCAGTAAATGCCAGGCGACCGAAAGCATGATCGGATGCAGACGCGTTTCCGGGTCCTCAATCAGCAGCAGCGGCCGCGCATCGCGATCGAGGCGGACGGTCCCCTTCGCCTGCAATAAAGTGGAGAACAACCCAAGCAGGATCACCCGGTGACTACGACCACCGGGTTTATCAATCATTCGGTTAATAATATCGAGATAGCGCCAGCTGCGTTGTTCATCATGAGAACGTCGGCGCATCAGGCGATTGCGGCTTTGCGCGCTGCTCTGCTCGGCGAAATAATGTTCTAGCAGTTGCACCATCGCCGACAGCCCTTCGCGGATTTGCCCATCGGTGAGATTTTGCGGGTGATTGACCAGCTCGCGGGAAAGAAAATCCAGCTGCCGGGCGGTAATTTCAATTTGCGGCGAATGCGGCACGGTACCGTTGTGAATTCGGCGCATAAAGCGGGCGTCGCGCAGGCGCAGCACCGGCATCAGGCGTACCAGGTGGCGCGCCAGATCGTCAATATCATGCAGCTCCAGCGCCTCTCCCTGGCAGTTAATAAAACTACGCAGGGTCATGACGCTGCCGTCATCCGCCAGCTCGCCCTCAAGGCGATAGAAAATACGCTGGTAGCCGTCATCGCACGGCACCCAGCAATCGCTAAGCGGACGAAAACGGCGCACGCGATGGCGCCCGGGTTCATTCTCGCGGAAAGTTAAAATGATATGTAGATGATGCTCCCGCCCCTGAATATCGCCGGGGGGAAACCAGAAGTCATCGCGCACGAAATGGTACAGGTCAAACTCAGGCGATAAAAGCAGCGTCAGAGCGTCCAGCAGGCTGGATTTACCCCATGCGTTTTCGCCGATTAGCACATTGTTTTGCTCGAGCATCAACGATAAACGGTTGATACCGCGAAATCCGACGATCTCTACACGCTCAAGATGCATATCCCCTCCGCCTGGCCCACATTCTCCTTCAGTAATCAGCAGTATAGCGAGGCGCAGACGACATGGCACCCCCTGCTTCCCACGCCGACAATGGAATCCAGAAGCAAATGAGTTTGTAAGGTATCGGCTCTTGATTTCATATAATTAATAAATTAATTCATCTTCGGTAGTAGTTTATTTTTCAGCGTTGTGTTCTACACTTGCATAAATCATGCATGGTGAAAGGAAAATCA
This sequence comes from Gerosis bhagava, assembly GCA_022318305.1. Lineage (NCBI taxonomy): Eukaryota > Metazoa > Arthropoda > Insecta > Lepidoptera > Hesperiidae > Gerosis > Gerosis bhagava. The sequence continues at coordinate 5,626 of DWRD01000063.1, forward strand.
TCTCATTGCTCTAAATCAAATTACATCAATTTATTTAACTAGTCCGAGGGTGGCGTTCGTCCCTAAAATAGCGACGCTTTATTTTTATCGTCATCCTTTGCGTCGATAAATAAAGACCGGCACGTCATAACGTGTTCGTTTACATTATTATTTGAGGTGGTTATGTTCAGAAAATTAGCAGCAGAGTGCTTTGGCACATTCTGGCTCGTATTCGGCGGCTGCGGCAGCGCAGTGCTGGCAGCAGCGTTCCCGGAATTGGGAATTGGTTTTGCCGGCGTCGCCCTGGCCTTCGGTTTAACCGTATTAACCATGGCTTTTGCCGTGGGTCATATTTCCGGCGGTCACTTTAACCCGGCGGTAACTTTAGGTCTGTGGGCCGGCGGTCGTTTCCCGGCTAAAGACGTCATCGGTTATATTATCGCCCAGGTGGTCGGCGGTATTATTGCCGCCGCGGTGCTGTACGTTGTCGCCAGCGGTAAAGCCGGTTTTGACGCTGCCGCGAGCGGCTTCGCTTCAAACGGTTTCGGCGAACACTCCCCGGGCGGCTACTCGATGCTGTCCGCTATCGTTATCGAAATCGTGCTGACCTGCGGATTCCTGCTGGTTATCCACGGTGCGACCGATAAAAACGCCCCGGCGGGCTTTGCGCCGATCGCCATCGGCCTGGCGCTGACCCTCATTCACCTGATTAGCATTCCGGTCACCAACACGTCCGTAAACCCGGCGCGTAGCACCGCGGTCGCTATCTTCCAGGGCGGCTGGGCGCTGCAGCAGCTGTGGCTGTTCTGGGTGATGCCAATCATCGGTGGTATCCTCGGCGGCGTGCTGTACCGCACCCTGCTCGAAAAACGCGACTAATCCTCGCAAGAAGCCCGGCGATGCCGGGTTTTTTCTTTTTGCCGACAGCTTTACTCGGCCTGGCGAATTGGGTAGTGTCATTGGCGCTATTCTTAATTTGCAAGGACCTTGCCGTTCATGTTTTCGGGACTATTAATCATTCTGCTGCCGTTGATTGTCGGCTATCTGATTCCTCTGCGTCACCCTTCCGCACTGAAACTGATTACCCGGCTGCTTAGCTGGATTGTTTACGTCATCCTCTTTTTCATGGGGATTAGCCTTGCCTTCCTCGATAATCTCAGCAGCAATCTGTTATCAATACTGCATTACTCCGCGGTCAGCATTGTGGTAATTATTCTGTGCAATATTGCAGCACTGCTATGGCTGGATAAAAAAATGCCGTGGCGGGTTAAGCATCGTCCGGAAAAATTACCCTCGCGCCTGGCGATGGCTCTCGAGTCGCTGCAGCTGCTTGGCGTCGTGCTAATTGGTTTTCTGTTGGGGTTAAGCGGCCTCTCTTTTTTACAACATGCGACCGAAGCCAGCGAATATACTTTAATTTTCTTATTATTCCTTATCGGTATTCAGCTACGTAATAATGGAATGACATTACGGCAAATAGTCCTTAATCGTCGTGGCATGATTGTCGCGGTAGTGGTCGCAGCCAGTTCATTATTTGGCGGAGTGATTAATGCCCTTATTCTTGGTCTGCCCATTAAAACCGGTCTGGCGATGGCGTCCGGATTCGGCTGGTACTCCCTTTCGGGGATCCTGATGACCGAATCCTACGGCCCGGTCATAGGCAGCGCCACATTCTTTAACGATCTGGCCCGTGAGCTGCTGGCTATTATGCTGATCCCGGGCATGGTAATGCGTAGCCGCTCCACCGCGCTTGGGCTGTGCGGCGCAACCTCGATGGACTTTACTCTGCCGGTGCTACAGCGCTCCGGCGGCGTGGAAATCGTGCCTGCAGCCATCGTACACGGTTTTATCCTCAGCCTGCTGGTGCCGGTGCTGATGGCGTTCTTCTCAGCCTGATCCCCCTGTGGCGGTAGATCCCTACCGCCAAAATTGCGCTAAATCAATCTCCCTTTAAGTTGTATCAGAAATACCTTTTCTCCGTACAGACACAGGCATAACCTTAAACATGTATCTAAAATATAACTTTAAAGGGTGTGATCATGTTTTGTGTGCAATGTGAACAAACTATACGTACGCCGGCAGGAAATGGCTGTTCTTACGCGCAGGGTATATGCGGTAAAACCGCTGAAACCTCCGATTTGCAGGATCTGCTGATTGCTTCGCTGCAGGGGCTCTCCGCATGGGCCGTTAAGGCACATGAATATGGCATCATCGATCATGAGGTGGATAATTTCGCCCCGCGCGCGTTCTTCTCTACTCTGACCAACGTGAACTTCGACTCGCCGCGTATCGTCGGCTACGCCCGTCAGGCGATCGCGATGCGCGAGGCGTTGAAAGCGCAATGCCTGAATATTGACGCCAACGCCGCCGTCGACAGCCCGGTCGCCGATCTGCAGCTGGTTAGCGATGATCTGGGCGATCTGCAACGTCAGGCGGCGGACTATACGCCAAATAAAGACAAGGCCGCGATCGGTGAAAATATCCTCGGCCTGCGCCTGCTGTGCCTGTACGGCCTGAAAGGCGCTGCGGCCTATATGGAACACGCGCACGTGCTCGGCCAGTACGACAACGACATTTACGCCCAGTACCATAAAATCATGGCGTGGCTGGGGACCTGGCCTGCCGATATGAACGCTCTGCTGGAATGTTCGATGGAAATCGGCCAGATGAACTTCAAAGTGATGAGCATCCTCGACGCCGGTGAAACCACGAAATATGGCCACCCGACGCCGACTCAGGTCAACGTTAAAGCCACCGAAGGTAAGTGCATCCTGATCTCCGGCCACGATCTGAAAGATCTTTATAACCTGCTGGAGCAGACCGAAGGTACCGGCGTTAACGTCTATACCCACGGCGAAATGTTGCCGGCGCACGGTTATCCGGAACTGCGTAAGTTCAAACACCTGATCGGCAACTACGGCAGCGGCTGGCAGAACCAGCAGGTTGAATTCGCCCGCTTCCCGGGCCCCATCGTAATGACCTCCAACTGCATCATCGACCCGACCGTCGGCGCTTACGACGATCGCATCTGGACCCGCAGCATCGTCGGCTGGCCGGGCGTCAACCATCTGGAAGGCGAAGATTTCTCCCCGGTTATCACCCAGGCGCAGCAAATGGCCGGCTTCCCGTATAGCGAAATCCCGCATCTGATCACCGTCGGCTTCGGCCGCCAGACGCTGCTCGGCGCGGCGGATACGCTGATTGATCTGGTCAGCCGTGAAAAACTGCGCCACATCTTCCTCGTCGGCGGCTGCGACGGCGCGCGCGGCGAACGTAACTACTTCACTGATTTCGCCACCAGCGTACCGGACGACTGCCTGATTTTGACTCTCGCATGCGGTAAATACCGCTTCAACAAGCTGGATTTCGGCGATATCGAAGGCCTGCCGCGTCTGGTCGACGCCGGTCAGTGTAACGATGCCTACTCGGCGATTATTCTCGCGGTAACGCTGGCGGAAAAACTGGGCTGTGGCGTAAACGATCTGCCGCTGTCGTTGGTACTCTCCTGGTTCGAACAAAAAGCCATCGTCATCCTGCTGACGCTGCTGTCGCTCGGGGTGAAAAACATCGTCACCGGCCCGACCGCGCCAGGCTTCTTCACCCCGGACCTGCTGGCTGTCCTCAACGAGAAGTTCGGTCTGCGTTCCGTCACTACCGTAGAACAAGATATGCAGCAGTTGCTGAGCGCATAAGGAGTCACCGCATGACAATGCCAACTCAACAGTGCCCGTGGCGAATGCAGGTTCATCATATTCAGCAGGAAACGCCGGACGTATGGACGATTTCGTTGCTGTGCCACGACTACTATCCCTATCGCGCCGGGCAGTACGCGCTGGTTAGCGTGCGCCATTCGGCGGATACGCTGCGCGCCTACACGCTCTCCTCAACGCCCGGGGTCAGTGAATACATTACGCTGACCGTTCGTCGTATTGATGATGGCGCAGGCTCACAGTGGTTAACCCGCGACGTAAAACGCGGCGACTATATCTGGCTGTCGGATGCGATGGGCGAATTTACCTGTGAAGATAAAACAAGCGATCGTTTTCTGATGCTGGCCGCCGGCTGCGGCGTGACGCCGATTATGTCGATGCGCCGCTGGTTGGCGAAGTACCGCCCGCAGGCGGATGTGCAGGTTATCTTTAACGTGCGTTCGCCGAAGGATGTGATTTTTGCCGAAGAGTGGCGTCAATACCCAGTCACGCTGGTGGCGGAAAACGACGCGACGCCGGGCTTTATCGCCGGGCGCCTCACCCGCGAGCTGTTGCAAAGCGTGCCGGATTTAGCCAGCCGTACCGTGATGACCTGCGGCCCGGCGCCTTATATGGAGATGGTGGAACAGGAAGTGACGGCGCTTGGCGTGACGCGTTTCTTTAAAGAGAAGTTCTTTACCCCGGTGGCGGAAGCCGCTTCCGACGGATTGAAATTCACTAAGCTGCAGCCGGCGAAAACGTTCTACGCGCCGGTCGGCACCACGTTGCTGGAAGCGCTGGAAAGCAATAAGGTACCGGTGACCGTCGCCTGCCGCGCTGGCGTCTGCGGCTGCTGCAAAACCAAAGTGGTTGCCGGCGAATACAGCGTTACCAGCACCATGACGCTGACCGATGCGGAAATCGCCGACGGCTACGTGCTGGCCTGTTCCTGCCACCCGCAGAGCGATCTGGTTCTCGCCTGAGGTCAAAATCCCCGGTGGCGCTAGCGCTTGCCGGGGCTACAGGGCCGTAGATACTGTTATCGGTTTGCAACGGTTTTGGTCGGGGAAAACATGTGCTTTGTGTTAATTCTGAGCACATTGCGCTCCGATATTTCTTCTGCGTTATGCCCCTCATGGCGCAGGGAGCGTACAGGGGGCGGCCAGTCGCCGCCGCCCCCTGTACCCCCGGGCTCTGGCCGCCAAAATCGCCACTTCGTGGTACCTTCGACTTATCCCTACAGGCTTCGGGTCGGGCCGAGGCAGCGTCCTTGCAAAACACGGCCCTCAGCCCGCATCCATGCGGGCTGCCCCGGCCTTCCGGGAACGTCTCAGCGATTTTGAGGCCGCCAACACCGACAGTTTCAGCCAGCATGGTGAATAAATTAAAGGCAGGCCGCACTGTTATCGGTTTGCAACTTTTTTAAGGGTTTTCCCGGACGCGGCGCGTTGCGCCTTCTCCGGGCTACCAAATCGCATCGTGCTGTAGCCCCGGTAAGCGCTAGCGCCACCGGGGGATTTTGAGATCACCAGCACCAATAGTGTCAGCCAGCGTGGTGAATAAATTAAAGGCAGGCCGCACGGACCGTAGGCCGGATGGCGGCATTAATGCCGCCATCCGGCACTTTTTTACCGCCAGGCCGACTGACCGGCCAACGAATAACGCCCAGCCCCTAATAGCGCAATCGCCAACGCGCCGATAAAGAAATAGACCAGGCTTTCAATCGCCCATGCGCCGACGGCATCCAGCGCGAAAGTTTTACCCGTCCCAACCATCAACCAGGCGACCGCCATGGTGAACGCCAACATCAGCGCCGCCGGGCGCGTCAAGACGCCAAGAATAAGTAAACAAGGCGCGACGACTTCCCCCACCAGCACGCCGTAGGCAATGAACCCCGGTAGCCCTTTCGCGACCAGCATCCCGCTGATGCCATCCACGCCGTCGATTAGCTTATGCAGACCGTGAAACAACATTAAGCCGCCAACGGCAAGTCGTAACAAGAGTTTACCGGCATCTTCATGCGATAGCGTTTTATTTACTGTGTTTAACAATCCCTTAACCATTTGATGTGCTTCCTGTTTTACACCCTATGTGTTCCCAGAGTATGCGCAATATTCCGCCAATAAAACCAGCGAAAAATAAGGGGCAATCGGCAACGCGACCTGTAGTTTCATCTAAGCTTGATAGCGTTATCACAAAAAGGAGATGGAAAACCATGAAACAGACCGTGGCGTCATATATTGCAAAAACCCTTGAACAAGCTGGCGTGAAACGTATTTGGGGCGTAACCGGGGATTCCCTCAACGGCTTGAGCGACAGTTTAAACCGCATGGGGACCATCGAATGGATGCCGACCCGGCATGAAGAGGTTGCCGCCTTTGCCGCCGGTGCCGAAGCCCAACTCACCGGCGAGCTGGCGGTGTGCGCCGGTTCCTGCGGGCCGGGCAACCTTCATCTGATTAACGGTTTGTTTGATTGCCATCGCAACCACGTACCGGTGCTGGCCATCGCCGCCCATATTCCCTCGAGCGAAATCGGCAGCGGTTATTTCCAGGAAACCCATCCACAAGAGCTGTTCCGCGAATGCAGCCACTACTGCGAGCTAGTCTCCACTCCGGAGCAAATTCCGCAGGTGTTGGCTATCGCCATGCGTAAGGCGGTCATTAACCGCGGCGTTTCGGTAGTTGTGTTACCCGGCGACGTAGCGCTGAAACCGGCTCCGGAAAGCGCCAGCAGCCACTGGTATCATGCGCCGCAGCCCACGGTCACCCCGGCGGACGAAGAGCTGCACAAGCTGGCGCAGCTTATCCGTTACTCGAGTAATATTGCCCTGATGTGCGGCAGCGGCTGCGCCGGCGCGCACCAGGAGCTGGTGGAGTTTGCGGCGAAAATTAAGGCCCCTATCGTCCATGCTCTGCGCGGCAAAGAGCACGTCGAATACGATAATCCTTACGATGTTGGCATGACCGGGCTTATCGGCTTCTCTTCCGGTTTCCATACCATGATGAACGCCGACACGCTGATCCTGCTCGGCACCCAGTTCCCCTATCGCGCGTTCTATCCCACCGACGCCAAAATTATCCAGATCGACATCAACCCCGGTAGCATCGGCGCGCACAGTAAGGTGGATATGGCGCTGGTGGGCGATATCAAATCGACCCTGAAAGCGCTGCTGCCGCTGCTGGAAGAGAAAACCGATCGCCGCTTTCTCGATAAAGCGCTGGAGGACTATCGCGAAGCGCGTAAAGGGCTTGACGATCTCGCCAAACCCAGCGAGAAAGCGCTCCATCCCCAGTATCTGGCGCAGCAGATTAGCCGCTTTGCCGACGACGACGCGATCTTTACCTGCGACGTCGGTACCCCTACCGTCTGGGCGGCGCGCTATCTGAAAATGAACGGCAAACGCCGCCTGCTGGGTTCGTTTAACCACGGCTCGATGGCCAACGCTATGCCGCAGGCTATTGGCGCCAAGGCGACCGCGCCGCATCGCCAGGTCATCGCGATGTGCGGTGATGGCGGCTTCAGCATGCTGATGGGTGACTTTTTATCGCTGGCGCAGATGAAGCTGCCGGTAAAAATCGTCATTTTTAATAACAGCATTCTCGGCTTCGTGGCGATGGAGATGAAAGCCGGCGGCTATCTGACCGATGGAACCGAACTGCACGACACCAACTTCGCCCGCATTGCCGAAGCCTGCGGGATCAAAGGGATACGCGTCGAGAAAGCCTCTGAGGTTGATGAGGCGCTGCAGACCGCCTTTAGCACCGACGGTCCGGTATTAGTCGATGTAGTTGTCGCTAAGGAAGAGCTGGCGATCCCGCCGCAAATTAAGCTGGAGCAGGCTAAAGGCTTTAGCCTGTATATGCTGCGCGCGATCATCAGCGGACGCGGAGACGAAGTCATTGAACTAGCGAAAACCAACTGGCTCAGGTAAAACAATGCTATCACCCTGAATCAGAACAAGGATATGCCGTGATAGATCTTCGCAGTGATACCGTAACCCGCCCCGGGCGCGCCATGCTGGAGGCCATGATGGCCGCCCCGGTCGGGGACGATGTGTATGGCGACGACCCAACCGTCAATGAACTCCAGCGCTATGCCGCTGAGCTCGCAGGTAAAGAGGCGGCGCTGTTTCTGCCTACCGGCACCCAGGCCAACCTCGTTGGCCTGCTTAGCCACTGTCAGCGCGGCGAAGAATACATCGTCGGCCAGGGCGCGCATAACTATCTGTATGAAGCCGGCGGCGCTGCGGTGCTGGGCAGCATTCAGCCGCAGCCGATCGATGCCGCGGCGGACGGTTCGCTACCGCTGGATAAAGTGGCGGCCAAAATTAAGCCCGACGATATCCATTTTGCCCCCACCCGCCTGTTAAGCCTGGAAAATACGCACAATGGCAAGGTGCTGCCACGCGGCTATCTGCAAGAGGCCTGGGCGTTCACCCGCCAGCGCAATCTGGCGCTACACGTCGATGGGGCGCGTATCTTCAACGCCGTTGTAGAGTACGCCTGCGAGCTGCGCGATATCGCGCAGTACTGCGATTCGTTCACCATTTGCCTGTCAAAAGGGCTCGGTACGCCGGTCGGTTCTCTGCTGCTGGGCAACGAAGCGTACATCCGCCGCGCCATTCGCTGGCGTAAAATGGTCGGCGGCGGGATGCGTCAGGCAGGCATTCTGGCCGCCGCCGGTCTGTATGCTCTGCAGAATAACGTTTCCCGTCTGCAGGAGGATCACGACAACGCCGCGTGGATGGCGGAACAGCTTCGCGCCGTCGGCGCTGACGTGATGCGCCACGACACCAACATGCTGTTCGTGCGCGTCGGTGAGGAGCAGGCACGCGCCCTCGGCGAATTCATGCAGGCTCGCGGCGTGTTGATCAACGCCTCGCCAGTCGTGCGTCTGGTCATGCATCTCGATGTTAACCGCCAGCAGTTGACGGAAGTGGTCGGTCACTGGCAAGCCTTTTTACAACGCTAAGGAGTCAGGCGTGTCGCAATCTATTCTGGTGCTCGGCGCCAGCGGCTATATTGGCCAGCATCTGGTGCGCGAATTAAGCGCACGAGGTTATCCGGTGTTGGCGGCGGCACGCCATATCGACAGGCTGCAGAAGCTCGATCTTCCCTGCGTCACCTGCCACGCTATCGACCTCAATCAGCCGCAGGATCTCCCTGCTCTGCTTCGCGGGGTCGATACCCTTTACTACCTGGTGCATGGCATGGGCGAAGGTGGTGATTTCATCGCTCATGAACGCCGGGTCGCCGTTAACGTGCGCGATGCTTTGCGTCAGACGCCGGTGCGCCAGGTGATATTTCTCAGCTCGCTGCAGGCTCCGGCGCAGGAGCAGTCCGACCATCTGCGCGCCCGCCAGGTGACGGCCGATGTTCTACGCGAGTCAGGGATCCCCGTCACCGAGTTACGGGCGGGTATCATCATCGGCGCCGGATCCGCCGCTTTTGAAGTGATGCGCGACATGGTTTACAACCTGCCGGTGCTGACGCCGCCGCGCTGGGTTCGATCGCGCACCACGCCCATCGCGCTGGAAAACCTGCTCTACTATCTGGTGGAGTTACTCAACCATCCGGCCCGTGAACACCGCGTTTTCGAGGCCGCCGGCCCGGATGTTCTCAGCTATCAGCAGCAGTTCACCCATTTTATGGCGGTCAGCGGTAAGCATCGCCTGTTGATCCCTATCCCCTTTCCGACCCGCTGGATTTCGGTGTGGTTCCTGAACGTTATCACCTCGGTGCCCCCCACCATCGCTAAAGCGCTGATTCAGGGGCTCAAGCACGATCTGATCGCCGACGATCGTTCGCTACGCGCGCTGATCCCGCAAACCTTGATTCCCTTCGATCAGGCGGTGCGTCGTACCCTGAAAGAGGAAGAACAGCTGGTGAACTCCAGCGACTGGGGCTACGACGCCCAGGCTTTCGCCCGCTGGCGGCCGGAGTATGGCTATTACCCCAAGCAGGCAGGCTGCACCGTTAGCACCCGGGCGAGCCGTAAGGCGCTGTGGCGAGTGGTGAACCAAATCGGCGGCAAAGAGGGGTACTTCTTCGGCAATATCCTGTGGAAAATCCGCGGCGCCATGGATCTGCTGGTCGGCCACCGCCTGGCCAAGGGGCGACCGCGGCATGACTATCTGCAAACCGGCGATACGGTCGACAGTTGGAAAGTGATTATTGTGGAAGAAGAACAACAGTTAACCCTATTGTTTGGCATGAAAGCTCCCGGTCTTGGTCGTTTAAGCTTTACCATTCGCGATAAAGGCGACCATCGCGAGCTCGACGTTCGCGCCTGGTGGCATCCACACGGCATGCCTGGCCTGTTCTACTGGCTGCTGATGATCCCGGCGCATCTGTTTATTTTTCGCGGCATGGCGCGACGCATCGCCCGCCAGGCCGAGCAAATCACAGGCAAAAACGAAGATTAAGCGTTATTCTTTCATGATTCTCATTGCATACTCGGGAGAATCACGGAAAAATGCGCACGAAATTCTTTTCTGGGACAGTAGATTGATATGAAGGTACTGGTTACCGGTGCGACCAGCGGATTAGGCCGTAATGCGGTGGAATATCTGCGCAACAAGGGCATCAGCGTGCGAGCGACCGGGCGCAACGAAGCGATGGGTAAGCTTCTGAGCAAAATGGGCGCGGAATTTATTCCTGCTGATCTAACCGAACTGGTCTCTTCGCAGGCTAAAGTGATGCTCGCCGGTATCGATACGCTATGGCACTGTTCCAGCTTTACCTCGCCGTGGGGAACCCAGCAAGCCTTCGATTTAGCCAACGTTCGCGCAACGCGCCGCCTTGGCGAATGGTCCGTGGCCTGGGGCGTACGCAATTTCGTCCATATTTCATCACCTTCGCTCTATTTCGATTATCACCACCATCGCGATATTCAGGAAGATTTCCGCCCGCACCGCTTCGCCAATGAATTCGCCCGCAGCAAGGCGGCCAGCGAAGAGGTTATCAATCTGTTGGCGCAGGCGAACCCGCATACCCGCTTTACGATATTGCGCCCGCAAAGCCTGTTCGGGCCGCATGATAAGGTCTTTATTCCGCGAATGGTGCAGATGATGCGCCACTACGGCAGCGTGCTCCTGCCGCGCGGCGGTAACGCGCTGGTGGATATGACCTACTACGAAAATGCGGTGCATGCGATGTGGCTGGCCAGTCAGCCGCAGTGCGACCACTTACCTTCCGCGCGGGCGTGGAATATCAGCAACGGCGAGCCGCGGACGCTGCGTAGCATTGTGCAGAAGCTTATTGACGAGCTGAGCATCAAGTGCAGAATCCGTTCGGTGCCCTATCCGATGCTGGATATTATCGCCCGTAGCATGGAGCATTTCGGTAATAAATCGGCAAAAGAACCGGCCTTCACCCATTACGGCGTCTCAAAGCTCAATTTCGACTTTACCCTCGATATCTCCCGCGCCCAGCAGGAACTTGGTTATCAGCCGATCGTTACCCTGGATGAGGGCGTTTCGCGCACCGCAGCGTGGTTAAAAGACCACGGTAAACTGCACGATTAAAACCGTCGATTACGGCAGCAAACCATCCTGTTTGCTGCCAAATGTTCACCCCTGCCCATATTTTTCCAGCAACGCCTCGGCGATGGCCTGCGTTTGCGCATCGGCCACGCCGTCCCAGCGTGATGGCCTGAAGTGCATCTGGAAAGCCATGATCACCCGTTTTTGCTGCGCCGGGGTCATCTCCGGAGTGACCTGATAGCCGTAGCGCGACAGCAGGTCTAACAATTCGCCGCGATCGACCGGCTGCCAGCTCGGGCGCCCTTGCAGATAAAAGGCGACACGCGCATCATCGGGCCAGGCACCAATCCCCTGCTGCGCCAGCGCTCGCCACGGGAACAGCGGGCCGGGGTCGTCCTTACGCTGCGGCGCGATATCGGCATGGGCGACGACGTTCTGCGGCTGAATGTGATAGCGGGCGATGATATCTTTCGCCAGCGGGATAAGCGCTGCAATTTGCGCTGGATTAAATGGGGTAAAACTTTTTATATCGCCGTTTTTTTGCCAGCCGCGATTTTCCAGCTCAATACCAATCGACGTATCGTTGATCCGCGTACTGCCGCGCCAGAAGCTGATGCCGGCGTGCCAGGCTAAATCTTCCTCCGGCACCAGTTGCCAGATACGCGGTTTACCGTGGCGCAGCGGCGGCTGCTCGGGAATTAAATAGTGCGAACTGACCTCTTTATCGGTCAGGGTCGCCAACGAGACATCAAAGTTATCGGCGGTATAGTGAATGACCAGGACCTTAATACGAGGATAAGCCGCCTGCGCCGGATGACGGGTATCCAGCTGATAACCCTGTTTGTCGACAATGCCCTGCTCCTGCGCACAGCCTGCCAGCAGCAACGCGGCAAGCGCAAGCTGGATAATGCGCTTTCCTAATAAGACCATCGATTACGCCCTTCTTGCTTGGCTTTATACAGCGCCGCATCCGCCTGCGCGATCAACTCTGAAGGTGGGGTGCCTCCCTCTGAAGCGACAATCCCCATACTGACCGTCACCAGCGGCCCAACATCGGATTTGGCATGCGGCAGCGCCGCTTCGCGAATTTTCTGTTGGATCCGCTGCGCCACCGCCGTAGCGCTATCTAATGATTGCAGCGGCAGGACAATCACAAACTCCTCGCCGCCATAGCGCGCCACCATATCATCCTGCGCGCGCACCGACATCTTCAGCACTGAGGCGATGCAGGAGAGGCAGTAATCACCGGCCTGGTGACCGTAGTGGTCGTTATAACGTTTAAAAAAGTCGACATCGAGAATGATCAGCGCCAGCGGCTCTTTCCGTTCCCAGGCCTGAGCCAAAAAATTGTCCAGCGCCCGACGGTTAGCCGTCGCCGTCAACGCATCCTGATTAGCCATGTTTTCCAGCCGGTTAATCAGTTGCATATTCTCCTGATGGGTATTCCAGGCTTCATCATACCAGCGCTGTAATATCTGACGGCCGTATACCATAATAGCGGTACAAATTACCCAAAGAATTAAAAAACGTAAATCGACGCCGTGATGTATTTGCACCCCAGCGAGTAATGAAGTACCCCATAAAGGAACAAGGTAAGCTACAAGGCCCACCGGGAAATAATAGAGCGCGGCAAGACCGGTGGTCATTAAAATAACTAGCAGCGGCCAGGCGAACGGCAGCGACCATAAAATGATGAAACAGTAACTACTCATCGCCCAACATAAGCTGAGGATCAATAAGATAGCAGAAATCACTTTAGTGGCATAAATACCACTTAATATTCGCCCGGAGATAACCATCACGCAAAGCGCCAGCGAGAAAACGATAATGACCCCAAGCGCCATCTCCAGATAAGGGATAATATCTGGATTAGTCAATCTTTGATGATTGAACTCGGTGAACAGAACGTTGCGGAAGATGACCATCAAGGCAAAGGCAATATTGACGAACGCCAGCCACGGCATGCTGCGCGACAGCGCGTGTTTTTGCACATTTTCGCGACTGGCCCACAGCATCGTTCGATTTTTGCGCGGATCCAGCCGTTGTTCTGTCGGCATAGCTACTCCTTTTTCAGCATCTGGACAATGCGTTAAGCTGCCCGCGGTAACTTTTCTATATGATAAACCATCAATCCGGGAATGTCTGTTGCCGGCCGCTTCAGCCACTCGCCGCTTAACGTCATTTTCAGCTAACGACAGATGAAAAAGATCTTACGCCCCGATACAGTCTATTGCGCAATAAAAAGCAAGCGTTATCAATGAGAACCACGTCATCTTTTCTTTAAAAAATCGTTAATTAAAGGTCATAAAAATGCAGCATTTCGCTTGAAAAAAAGACGGGCTTGATTCAATCTGATGGCGCTCATTGGTTAGTTAAAACAAGGGCATGATGATAGCAAGATAAACAATGGAGATTAATAATATGAAATATGCAGCTTTAGTGGCAGGTGCAGCATTGTTTTTAACCGCGAACGCATTTTCTGCAGAAATTCTGAGCAAAGAAGATTTCGCTAAAGTACAGGGTCAATACCACAAAATTGGTACCATCTCCTCTACCGGTCAAACTGCGCCAAGCGATGCGCGCGAAGAACTGATCAAAAAAGCCGATGAAAAAGGCGCTGACGTTGTGGTTCTCTCTTCCGGCAATACCGATAAGAAACTGCACGTATCTGCGAATATCTATAAGAAGAAATAATTAGTTTTTCCCATTATAAGAGCATTATCATCTGAGGATGATAATGCTTCTTTTTAATTTTCCTGCGAACATTTATTTTTATACGCCTTTCTCATTTACCATCCGCGACTAGTCATATCAAATATGCGCCTTCATCAGGATGCTAATCCGGATAACGTCTAAAATAGTTAATCCACTCCGTTATCGGACTCGCAATATATCCCCCTGGACTATCAGTATAAATTCGACGCCAAAAAGAGATGTCCTCTATACTTTTGGGCATAAGAAGATGCTCGCGTTTAAATTACCGCAGGTGGCAAATGAAAAAAATCGCATTTCTTATTTCTGGGTTGCTCTGCTCTGGCTTTACCCATGCCAGCGCGCTCTATTTTTATGAAATCGGCACCGAAGACGTCGGCCTGGCAGGCGCAGGCCAGGCCGCCCGCGCGCAGGATGCCTCCACCATCGTCACCAACCCTGCCGGCATGACCCGGCTGCCGGATCATATGTTTACCGGCGGCGCACAGGTCATGGGCGGCGATGTCCCGTACCAGATGAATAATGACCACGGCGGTAATAGTCCTGGTAACGTGATGAATCTGTTCCCTAACGCCAGCGGCTTTTATGCGCAGAAAATCAATGATGAGGTGTATGCCGGGATCGGTCTGTACGGCAACTACGGTTTAGGCATTGATTTTGGCAACTGGGCCGGCGACCGGCTGATCAAAAAAAGCACCATGGTGGCGATGACGCTGAGCCCATCGCTGGCATGGAAACTTAACGATCGGCTCTCTGTCGGCGCCTCCGCCAACCTGAACTACGGTTATTTGTCGCTAACGCGCAACGTCGACGGCAATGACGAGAAAGATAAAGATTATGATTGGGCGATGAGTTACCGCCTGGGTTTGCTGATGCAGTTGACCGACCAGACCCGCGCCGGCATCACCTGGAACAGTAAAACCGATTATGACTTTAACGTTAAGGGGAAAGCGCGTTTCCCTAATTTACCGAACGTCTCATATGATCTACCGATTTCCGCCCAGGTCCGCGCGCCGCAGCAGATTATGCTCAGCCTGGTGCATGACATCAATAAACAGTGGTCGGTCATGGGCGATCTCGGCTGGCAGGACTGGAGCCAGTTCGGCAGCCCGC
>DWRD01000064.1:0-20515 GCA_022318305.1 Gerosis bhagava
GGTCATTGGATGTACTTTAGAAAAGAGGCTCTGAACGTTGTCATAGAGCCTGCTTTATATTTCGTAAGGAGAAGGAATGACAACGGCTGTTGTACGCACATACAATTCAAATCATCACCCTATGCAATTATTTTACCACGAAACAATATCTTTCACAACAAATACTTGGCATATTTGACGGAAATATATTGACTTCCTGTGAAATTTGTTATTGAGATAATGAGACCCCATCATGAGGGCATTTTATGATGTTTTATTGAGCAACGCCCAGAATAAGGTTGTTTTGGGCCTGTTCGTAGTCCCTCAGCTTTGTATCAATCAGACCGTTAATCGCACCATCATTAACGTTGATATCAAGCGGCGCAAGCTTGATCTCGGCTTCGCCTGTAACCGCAACAGAGAGCGGCTGTCGCTGAACTATGCTATCAATTGTCGGAACCGTAAACGTTGGTTGCTGGGGTGTTTGATAGTTTAGACCTGGAACATTCAACGCTAGCGCTGGATCGTTATACGCTGTGCCTGAGCCGATATTGCTTGGTGCTGAACTATCTAGCCACGGGTAAATCTGCTTAAGCGTCTGACCGATGCTACGTGGATCAAAGCCGGTCTTTTCCTTAATCCAATCGGCAGCACCGTTTGCGGAATCATCCACAACGGTGTTGTAGACTGCATCAGGAAGTGTTGCACCCTCGTTAACACGTTGGCCCACCCGTCCGGCAAATAACAACATATCAGCAGTCACCTGGCCTACAGCTTTCCCCAAACTATCCATAATAGGAACGAGGCCAGCCATACCTTTGCTAAAGCTGGAAGTGTTCTTGCCAACCTCTCCCAACCCATCAGCAAAACCTGAGCTGAAAATATCACTCAACGAATCGTTGATCCTTGAATATTCAACAGAGAGAGCGCTTAGGCGGTTTAGCTGTTCCTGTTGTGCTTCGCTCAGGGCGTAACCATTCCGGGCGAGGTCATCCATACGTTTCTGAACAGCTTCACCACCATCAGCAAATGCCGGAAGGATCTTGCTTGCGTCGTTGATCGCTTCTGCAAAAGCGGCTGTTTCTTTATCCGTGAACTTAAAAGTCTTCTGCAATTGCTTGAGGTACACAAGGAAGAGATTAAAGTCGATACCCTGGAGTTCTTTAACAACGCGCTTTGCCGTGGCAACGTTGGATTTGCCTGCAATAGCGTTGATAAGGTCACCAAGTTCACCACCACCGGACAACGTTGATTGACCGTTTTTGTTGGTCTTCCATGTTCCGTTAGCCGTCAACTGGCCCACTTTGTCGTTATAGTCAGAAGAAAAATCAAGGGCTTTGTCTGGAGAAATATTAAAGCCGGTTTTGTTGGCGACAACATCGCGCACAGCTTCATATTCAAGACGTGAGATGCCTTGAGACTGTAAAGCCTTCATCTGTTGGTTGCGTTCAACACTGCCCTGTAGTGTCTGACCAACACGAGCAACCCCCATTGAGCCAATCAGGGAACCACCTGCAATTACACCAGTAGCAGCGAGGCCACCATAACCACGTTCGCTACGTTCACTGGTCAGACGTTGAGCATTGATGCGCCCTGCTCGCTTGGCTTTCGCTTTATCTTTAACAATCTGGCGGTTAATACGTGCCTGCCGCCTGGTTTCCAGAGTCGCTTTAGCAAGTTCATGGCGCATTTCTGCGATGGTATAACGCTGCTCGGAGTATCCCTTGGTAGCCTCTTTGATTGCCTGCACAGCTTTCATTTTGTCAGCCAGGCTAGCGCCTTCGATATGACTGATAGTTAAACTGGCACGGCGCAGAGTATCGTATGCAGTGCTCTGGCGTTTAAGACTGGCCTCTTTCTCACGCTGGCGCTTTTCTTCTAAGGCCATAGCCCTTTTAGTGGCTGCAATGTCGGCAGCAACAGCGCCGTGACCACGGTTCATTGCGTCAGTCTGGCGGGAAACAAGACCAGGATCGTAATGTTGACCGCCCATGTTTGGGTTGTAGGTCATCGCTCGTGATCTGGCTGCGGCCTGCACTTTTGCAGAAATCGCTGCTAAACGGGCATTCTGCCGTGCTGCCTGCTCCTGCTGAGATAACTGGCGAGCCTGTAATGAGGTCATTTTATTGGCGTGGGCGATTGCGTCCCGCTCCATTTTGGCTTGTATCTGAGCTTGTTTCTGTTGCTGTTTTGACAATTGTTCAGCCTGGCGGAGCTTCGCTGTCTGAGCCTTAGCCGATGCTAGTGAAGCCTTGCCTTCCATCTGAGCGGTCCTCTTCTGGGCCTTCTCCAGCGCTTTAGCGGGCTTCTCGTGAGCAGCTTTGATGGATTTAACAGCCTTTAAGGCTTTGCCGTAACTTGTCTGATCGACATCCCAGACCACTCGGTTTGTTAGGGTGCTAACTATAATATTACCAGACATCACACCCCCTGATTGATATCGTAACCCAGACGCTCAAGCGCGGCGCGTTGTTCAGGTGTTAGCTCATCAAGACTTGCCTTCATCATGAGACTTACCGGACGCAGATTAGCGCTATAACCTTGGGCCTGGTGGCACAGAGCGATCCCTTTTTCCTTTATGGTCTTTGCTTTCGGGGCTGATTTGCTGGCTGTTGCAGTCGAAGCGGTCAGATATCCCTCGATGGCATCAGCCAACACCTGCTCGGCGCTTTTATTCAGATCTCCGCTCTCCGGTTCGGCAGCGGCCTGCATTGCGGCGAGAATATCGGCGCGGATGTCGTTTACGTTTTTCATTTTTATGTTGTCTCCAAAGTAGGATTTTTGTCGCAAGGCGATGACGGGCAACGTCACTGCTTCGCAGCAAGAGGATCAGCCCATCACGAGCGCAGCTATACGCCAGCCAGACAATAGGCAGGTAAGAAAGGATTGCTTCAAAGTTCATTGGCTCCCGATGTGGGATTATTTGGATTTACGCTTAGTGCGCTTCTTCTTCACTGTCGGCAACTTGCAGATATTCGCGAACACGTCTGGGTAGTAACCCAACATTTCAGCGTCAGTGATCCCGGCGTTATGCAGGTAATATCGAAGGCTTACGTATGACAGACCATCGCAACGCTTGCGGATCTGTTCCGGGTGCATCCGATGTGACCACATTTCACGGACAAATTCTGTCCGGGCTGTCGGTGTCATCATCGCCCAGGTCACCGCTTGTTTTTGACGTGCGAGCCGCCAGACTTCAGCAAACGGAAGATCTAGTGTATTTGCGACAATTTGCAGTGAAAACCCACGATTCAATAGCAAACGGGCTTTACGTTGTGTTTCCAAGTCGGATGGTTTGGACCGGGATTTGTATGTCGGATTCTCCAAGACGGAGAAAAGGCGAGATAGCTTTTGTTCTTCATCTGCGGTCAGTACACCGCTTACGTGTTCACACAATTCATTCCTCCATCACATAAGAGCTACCGCAGCGTCAATTTCTTCCGGCGTTGGTTCGTGGCAAACATCTGGCTCAATAAAGGTTTCCTGCTCCTGATGGATTTCCTCGTGGTCGTCATCATCTGGGGCTACAAATTTAAAACTGGGTTTGGGTCTACAATTTCGCGGGAACTCAACGACATTTCTCCCATTTGAATCACTCAGTGATGGATCATCACTACCGGATAAATCAACATCGACAGGAATATCCACAGCAGGTATGCCGTCTGGTTTTCCAGCAGCAGGCGCGGCAGATCCCACCACGAAAGATTCCACATCACGTTTCTGCTCACTCTTACCGCTCTCTTCGGTTTTTGGCTGATGATTTTTTACGTTCCTACGTCCCTGAGATGCATAAAGGCGTTTAAGCGCCTCTTCATGGTCGTATGACGGCTTGCCGTTCAACAATTTCGGATAGCTGAAAATCAAGTTGTGTTCCTGGCTGACTACTGACCGCACCGTGTAAGAGTGGCTCTTCTGGCTCTCATCAATGATAAGTAGACCAAGTGCTTGAAGAACTTTCAGCCACTTGCCAAGAGTTTTTGGTGTGCATTTACATTTAGTCGCGATATCGCGCTGATCTTCGTAGAAACTCTTACCATCAGCCTGGTAGCTGTTGTATTGATCCACCATATAGGTATGGATCTTTGCAAGTTTGTCCTCGAGTTTGAAACATTCACCAGTGGACTTAATTGTGATTGCATCTGCATAGAAAAGGCGGCGATCTTCTTCAATCCATAGTTCTGGTTTATTTTGCGACGCTCTTTTGTTCATTATTATCTCCATTAATATTCCCCAAGGCGGGTAAAGGTTCACCGTTATCAAAAAGATGGGCGGCGATTTCTAGCACTTCGCGTGCAAGGTTTGGAACAGTTGTTCCCCGGCGCTTCGCTTCTTCTAAAAGTCCGGCGTATACGTGCTGTTGAATCTTCAAATTCATATCAAGTTCCCCCCGAATGCATAATAGTTATCGCTCCTGCTATCGCGGATGGCGATCAGGAGTAAGAAGCCGTGTTTGCGGCGATTTCGTTTGGTGGCGTTGCTGCCAACGGTGTAAAGCAGAGAATGGTTATTCGGTTGTGGTCAGTTCTGGAATGGGTTTTCCGGTAATGCCTTCGAGTTCACCGCCAGACTCAATCATCTTAAGCAGAAGGATCTGTTCATTCATCAAGCCGATGCCATGAGAAGCGTAATAGACACGCCAGGCAGAGAGTACTGGTTCAATGATTTCCATAACATCACGGCCTTTTGCCAACTCTGCTGAGTATGGTTTAAGAATATCCCGGATGATTTTTGCGTCTTTCGCTTGCTGACGCAGGCGTTTAATGATGTTCAGTGCTTCGCGAGTAGCTGGATAGAGCTTATCGGCTTTCTTGGCACCGCCCATACGAGTGCGGAAGGCGTGCAGATTTTGAGCTGTGGTAATTTTTGCATCGATTGCAGCGACAATCTCTGAGGCAGTGGCGTTCGAGAAATCGAACAGAACAGGTTTCCCCATGCATCTCTCCTATTTAAGTTATTGTTTATTCATAATAATCATCTCAGTTGATAATATATAGTTTATTATAAATTAGTTTCTTTGCCAACCGATTTCTCACTTAAAGAATAAAGAAATGATAGTGTTTTATGTCAATACCCCGCAACTTTATACATATACCTTTTCTTTGTCAATCCCTTTATCACAAAACGCTCCCAGACGCTTAAGATTCAACGCCCTAAGCGAAGCGGTACAAATTCACCAGCAACAGGAGAAAGACGCTCTGAACGCGACAGGGAGCGTTACAGGACCGCTGTGCATCATGGCATCGCCACAGAATCAGAGGGCCGTTATCGCCTTGCGAGATTGAGGGGGGACCGCCGCCCCTCCAAGGGGGGAGTTACGTCGCGTTTAAAGCTCCTCTGCGCCGTGCTCGATCCACATTTGACTGACGCGCCTCGCGGCTTGTCTTCCACACATATCTGAAGTGGCAGAGCCATTCAGAGCAGAGCGATACAGAAGCATCACTCCTTAACACCAACTAGTGAACACCAGTTCACCCTGCCTTTGACCTTAAGGTTTTAAAGATCTTAATGGTTTTTATTGATCTTAATATATTGATCTTATTGGTGCGTAACCGTTACCGATGACCCATCTGTAACCATTACCGATGAAAACTTCTTTTCATATGTATTCGTTACCGATGACTTCTGACTGGTACTTCCTGCCGTAACTGAGTAACCTCGTTCAATCAGTGAACAAAAGGAAACATTATGGAATTCGTCCAAGGCAAAGACAGCTTTAACGAGATGGCAACTGGAATCCTGGTGAAACTGTTTGCGGACTATCCGGCTTACTCATCTTTCGATTTTTCAGACTTCGGCTGGAAGCCCAGAGGAGACAGAACTCAGATTGACCTGCTGTGCAACACACTCCAGGCTCTCAGCGATATGGGTTACACGGAGATAATCTCTTCAACCGACATGGACACCGCCGCCAAGTTAACACCTCGTGGTTTGAATTTACTTCAACAGCAGGCTCCAGGCGCAGGCGATGCAGTTATTAACGTTCTCAAAGGAGCAGCAGGTGAGACCCGCTCTGCGGTAATCGGTGCCATCATCGGTTGGATTTTCGGCGGGAAATAATTGAGTTTAAATACCCGTTAATTGCTGTTAATTGATAGAAAATCCTGTCTGTTGTCACTGGCTCGCCTGTGGGATGTAGTGATTGTTATGTCGTGATCTACACAACGAAGCCGCGCCAGTGCTGGGTGCGTTAAATATGTTGGTGGATATGAGGCTAAACACAACCACCTATCTGAACCATTTTTCCATAAAAAATAAAACATCATACAAAAAACCAAAACCACCCCCCTCTGGAGGCTCCTCTATCGCGCTATGGGAAGTCGTGGATCATGGCGTTATCAGTTCACGATTGTGTGGAGATAACGCCGTAGAGCAGCGCTGAGAGCGTATGCTGGGCTATTGATGTGGCTGTTTACATTGTTGTGGGAAATGGTACGAAACAGTGGCGGCCTGGCTCGGTGAATATCACCAGGTGATGGCAGACCTTCAACCCGTTGTGGTAACGTCGCCGTAGTAGCTCTTTTTCTGCTGGCAAATAGGAAATTGTACTTTCAGCAGGTTTGACACGCTGGCAGCTTCAAAGGCCTGAAACCTGAAATTGTCTGATGACCAGGCAAACTCATCCAAAATCCTTGAACAAGAGAACTCACCTCGAATCCTCCTGAATGCTTTCCTTCTGTTGGTGAAATCGCTGTTGTGTACCCCGCTTCGCATCAACGCTCCGAAAAGCAATACCTGACCATTCCAGTCAAGTACATGCAAGATACAATATGTTAAATGGCTGTACAATTAGTGAACAGAGGCACTTCAAAACATCAAGTTATCTCCCTTGCCTCAGCCCAAAGCAGCATTGTGTAACTGCACTGCTTGTTGCAGTGAGGCGTGTCGCTGAAGGCATCACGTAGCGATATTTGGCGAAGAAAAGCGCTTTTCACCGAGGGTCTGGGCTGACGGTCTAGCAGATCACCAACAGAGCCGGGGATATTTTCAACAGGAGAATGTAAACTTGGAGGATAAAGAGCCGGGACACCTACAGGGCAGGTTGTGGAAATGAAGAAAATTTTACTATTTGTTGTGGCACTGCTGCCGCTGGCGGCTCATGCAGGAAAAATCACCATGAGCAACCCCGACGAACAAGAGTTACAGGGAGGAAAACGGCTTTGCACTTACGAAAGCAACATTTATCTGTTCACGCTGGTGACGCGCTCACAGTCCTGCCCTCACTCCAAGACGTTTGAGGCATCAGAGAACGAAAAATAGTTACTTACTTTACTTCATATTGGATCAAATTTAATCGTAATGGTGACAGTGATATGCTAAAAAATAAATGGATAAAGAATTTTTTGTTTTTCATTGCATTGCTACTTATAGGCGCTGGTGTAATTGTAACTTTGACAATAGGAGCAACTGAAGGGACTGTTGTCACTGTAACAGGCTTCGGGTTGATGGTGCTTACTCAATTTGAATGGCATGAAATAAAGCTCTTAGGCATGGAGGCAAAATTAAGAGATACTATTAACGATGCTGAAAAAGTTTTAGAGAGTTTAAGAAAAGTTTCCTTACCTATTTCTGAAGTAGCTATTTCATTAGCCTCCAGAACCGGACGCCTAGATACAGCAACATCAAACAAAGATCTTTATAAATTAGTATCTTCAATTTCGAGTGAACTTGAACAAATAGGGGTTAAGAAAGATGAATTAACCGCAATCAAACACGATTGGTTTTACTTTACTACTTTTGACATGTGCTCGTTACTCTCAAAGACAATAATAACAATTCTTCGGGGTCATCATGAAGAAGCTAGCCAAATCTATCATCAGTGGGTTGGAAATAAACCTATTACCGATACAGAAAAACAGCTTGAACTTCTAACACCCGTTCGGGATGCAAGTGCTGAAATTGAAGAATTTCGTAATGCCTTCTGGAAAAAACCCTATAAAGATATCCCTGTTATTCTCAAGAAGTTAATAGATGATAGTAAAGTCCTTACAATGAATGAAAAACAAAAATTCTGGGAAGAAAATGAAGAAGTCTGGAAAGATATTCTGTTTTTTATTGAGAATAAGGAGTTTAGAAGGCCAGAAATTTGGTTTTCTGAATAAGCTAAAGGGGCTTAAGCCCCTCATTTTAAGTTTTAGGTTTATCTCTGTTTTCAATACCCTTCAACGCCCTTTCAGGCATACTATTGAACATCTCTTCAACCTCTTTGGGTCTGGTAATCTGCTCAGTGACAATAATGTTCAGCAGCTTAAAGAGACCATGTGCCAACTGCGGGTCATCATCAAGGCTAATTTCTCCGGGATGGACCGCCTGATTGCCGACAATACGGCAGATGTCTGCTGCCTGCTGGATACGTACAGGTAGTCCTTTCTGAACGAGTGACCGGATGTCAGCGTTAATGTTATTCCCCGGTTCGCCTAAGTGGACCATTAACTTCTGAAGGCATAGACGAAGTAGTGCAGCGGCCCCTTTAGGAGACAGATTAATGATGCTTCTGGCTTCCATGTAGTCGGACTTACAGTCATCGGGCATATCTGGATTTGGGAGTTCAACATTGCCAGTCGCAGGGATCAACATGTTGCCCTGATACCAAAAAGCGTCTTCATCACAATGAGCGCACGATGACATTCGGAACTCAGATCCTCTTGAAGGGAGCGCATTTGAAGAGCCATACATCCTACGCCAGAATTGTCGGGCATAAACACCACAGTGAGGACAGTTAAAAGCCTCTGCTTCAAACACCGCTGGATAATACTCAGCCATTCACATCAGTCCCTTAAAAATCCCATTAATGTTGTAATGATACTGCCCTCAAGCAGTACGAGTAAACCGCTCAACACTTAAATTATCTTTAGTTTATTTCCTTGCAACTATCTAATTTAAGTCAATAGAAGCCATAAAGCCCCGTTAGTGGTACAAGCAACAAGCGGAGCGTAGCGACATCATCAGATTGTCAGATGGATCACACCTTATCAGGGTGCTCGTGTACCGTCAGGAGCGTGAGCGAAGCGCTGGCAGAGCCTGCATATCGTGTGCAGGTACGTTTACCACTATTCACCTGTTTACGCAGCCACAAGGCCGCACATCGGGCTTAAATGCGTATGATCAATCTGTTCGGGAGTTATGCCAGGTATGCGGCTTTTTGTTCATTGTTGTGCTGTCGCGGTAAGAACTTGGAACCACCGCCAGCGTGATGATATGCTCCCTTGTACCACAGACCAATCACGCGACAGGTGCGGGCGTAGAACAATGGGTAGTTTAAGTTGTACCTGCTAAAGCGGGGCAACGTAACTAACTGATAAATCATAACTTGTTGATTTATCAGGAGACTGGAGCGGGCGAAGGGAATCGAACCCTCGTATAGAGCTTGGGAAGCTCTCGTTCTACCATTGAACTACGCCCGCGAAGAGGTGCGAAAAGCATTATAGACCTTACGCACCCTGTGGCAAGCCCGGATTGGGCTAACTGCTGATAAAATAACCTTTTAGCACTTAGGCTTACTGCCTTGCGGCGGCAGATAACGCAGCGGGTCGATGGCCGTGGCGCGATAGCGAATCTGGAAATGCAGCCGTACGGAATCGGCGTCCGTACTGCCCATGGTCGCAATCTGCTGGCCAATCTTCACGCTCTGGCCGTTGTTAACCATCATCTTATCGTTATGCGCATACGCGGTGATGTAATCCTCGTTATGCTTAATCATGATCAGGTTGCCGTAGCCGCGCAGCTGGTTGCCGACGTAAACCACCTTACCGGCGCCAGCGGCGTAAACCGGCTGGCCGCGCGTACCGGCAATATCGATACCTTTATTGCCGCCATCGCGGGTGGAGTACGGCATCACCACCTTACCGCTGGTCGGCCAGCGCCAGCAGCGCTGCCCCACCGGCGGCCATGAGGACTGCGGCACCGCCGATGATGGCGTTACGGCGGCTGTGCGGGTACTGGAGGATTTTTTCCCGGCGGTGCTGCTTTTTGCTTTCGAACCGCCGTTAAGTTTCAGTTTCTGCCCGACTTCAATAGTGTATGGCGGAGAGATGTTATTCAGGCGCGCCAGATCGCGTACGCTGGTGCCGGTGCTACGGGAGATCGCATACAGCGTATCGCCGCGCTTCACGGTATAGGTGGAACCAGAATCCGATGTGCTGGAACAGCCGGCTAACACCAGGCTACCAAGCAGCATCATCGCGATATAAAAGCGTGTTTTCATCAGGCGTCCTGCACTCAACGGTTTCTCATCTCGGCGTCATGGACGAATATCATACCAGCCCGAGGGACAATCCCCAATGTCCTACGGTTTTTCTACGACCTCTACTCCCTTCGGCGCGCTAAATGGATAGCCTCCGGCAATAATATCCATCAGCGCCGGGAGATACGACATCGACGGTAATTTCACCAGCGCCGGATAAAATATCTGCGGCGAGGGGAAGACATCAACCACATAGCAATGAGGCAGTTTTTCAGCATTCACTTCCGAGGATGGCAACAATGTCGCCGCTTCCAACCCGCCCTCCAGCCAGTCGAGAATCACCCCTGGTTGGGTAATATGCATAATCACTTTCGCGCTGATTCCTGATTTACGAAACAGGTCCATCAGCATCTCATAGGTGCCGGAATCTTTCGCCCGGTGAAGCAGCACCAACGGCATCGTCGCCAGCGCGTTATAATCGAAGGGGTTAGACGGCGACTGCGGCAAACATTTTTTATTAATGACGGCTACCAATTTTATCGGGTCAAAGGAGACATAATCGAACCCCTCACTACGGTAGGGACGCTGTATTAAGGCCAGGTCGATAGCGCCTTCATTTAATAACGTTTCCAGATGACTTGAATCGGTCACCGAGATATTTATTGCCGTCTCTGGATTTCGCCGATAGAGCTCCATTAATAAAGGCTGAAAATAGTTCTGATAAAGATGCGTTAAGCCAACACGCACTTCCGCACGGGTCTTTTGCGCAATATCGGCCGTTTCCCTGGCGGTATCTTCCACCTGGCGTAATATTTCACACCCCTTACGATAAAGAAAATAGCCTGCTTCCGTTGGTTCAATACGGTTGCCGCGGCGTTCAAAAAGCGACACCTGCAGCTCTTCTTCCAGCTCTTGTATCCGCTTACTGAGCGGCGGCTGCGCCATGTTGAGCGATTTCGCCGCCTGGCTAACCGAGCCATGTTCGACTACCCGGCAAAAATAGCGTAAGCGTTTCAGATCCATTATCTAACCCCTCTTTATCTGCAGGTCAGTATTGCACTAATGGTATCAAAGAAAAAGCCGCGGAAAATTCCTCGATTTTAATTAATCATTTCTTAACAGCTTTTTAAATTAAACCTTTTTGATCTACTGAGCATCCGGTAAACGGTATTTGTTTAATTAATCGAACAAAAATATTGTGCGGTTAGCGAAATTGCTTTCCCAAAGGAACACTCATGGCACACTCAGATAAAAAAGCGCCGTCATCGGTGCATGATTTACGCTCTGCCCTGGCGCTATTAAAAACGCTACCGGGCGAATATGTTGAAACCGATACCGAAGTCGATCCCCACGCCGAACTCTCCGGCGTTTATCGCTACGTGGGCGCCGGTGGTACCTGCCAGCGTCCGACGCGTAAGAACGGCCCGGTGATGGTATTCAACAACATCAAGGGCTTCAACGACATCAGCGTAGCCATCGGTCTGAACGGTTCACGCCAGCGCGTCAGCCAGTTCCTGCAGTGTGAACCGGCGAAACTGGGCCACCTGTTAAAGGACTCCGTTGAAAATGCCATTGCCCCGACCATGGTGCAGGGCGCGGCGGTATGCCAGGAAGTGGTGCACCTCGCCAGCGATGATGATTTCGATCTGCGCAAGCTGCTGCCGGCGCCAACCAACACCGAAGAAGACGCTGGCCCGTATATCACCATGGGCCTGTGCTATGCCTCCGATCCGCAAACCGGTGAATCCGATATCACCATTCATCGTCTGTGCGTACAGAGCCGCGATGAGCTCTCAATGTGGCTGACGCCGGGCCGCCATATCGATGCCTTCCGCATGAAGGCGGAAGCGGCAGGACAGCCGCTGCCGATCTCGATTAGTATCGGCGTGGACCCGGCTATCGAAATCGCCGCCTGCTTTGAACCGCCGACCACTCCGCTGGGCTTTGATGAGCTAAGTATCGCCGGCGCGCTGCGCGGCCATCCGGTGGAGATGGTGCAGTGTAAAACCATTAATGAAAAAGCCATCGCCCACGCCGAAATCGTTATCGAAGGCGAACTGCTGCCGAACGTACGCGTGCGTGAAGATCAAAACACCAATACCGGCCGCGCCATGCCGGAGTTCCCTGGCTATACCGGCGAAGCCAAAGAGGCGATTCCGGTCATTAAAGTTAAAGCGGTTACCCATCGTATCAACCCCATCTGGCGCACCACCGTCGGGCCAGGCGAAGAACATGTCAACATGGCCGGGATCCCGACCGAAGCCAGTATTCTCGATATGGTAGAACGCGCCATGCCGGGCAAATTGCTCAACGTCTTCGCCCACTCGGCGGGCGGCGGCAAGCTGCTCGCGGTGCTGCAATTCAAAAAGTCGTCTCCAGCCGATGAAGGCCGCCAGCGCCAGGCTGCGCTACTGGCGTTCTCCGCCTTCCCGGAACTCAAACACGTTATTCTGGTAGATGAAGATGTTGATATTTTCGATAGCGACGACGTGCTATGGGCGATGCAAACCCGTTACCAGGGCGATGTCGATACCGTGGTGATCCCTGGCGTACGCTGCCATCCGCTCGACCCGTCGCAGGTGCCGGAATACAGCCCCAGCATTCTGCAGCAGGGAATGTCGTGTAAAACCATTTTCGACTGCACCGTACCGTTCCATCTGAAGCACAACTTTGAGCGCTCTAAGTTCAAAGCGGTTGATGTAAAACGTTTCCTGCCGGATTTCGAATAAGGGCAAATACCATGACACCACGCATCATCATTGGCATTAGCGGCGCGTCCGGATTCCAGTACGGCGTCAAAGCGCTGGAGCTTCTGCAGCCGCTGGCGGTAGAAGTGCACCTTGTGGTCTCCAAAGGCGCGGAAAAGACCTGCGAGCTGGAAACGGACTACCGCTTAGACGAAGTGATGGCGCTGGCTGACGTGGTACACCCGATTAACCACCTGGGCGCATCTATCTCCAGCGGATCGTTTAAAACGCTGGGGATGTTAGTCGCCCCCTGCTCGATGCGGTCATTGGGCGCTATCGCCCACTGTCTCACCGATAATCTGCTCACCCGCGCGGCGGACGTGGTGCTGAAGGAGCGCCGCCGGCTGGTGTTGTTAGCACGCGAGACCCCGCTCAACCTCGGCCATATACGCAATATGGCGGCGGTTACCGAGATGGGCGGCATCATCTTTCCACCGGTTCCGGCGCTCTATCAACGCCCGCAAAGCGCAGATGACATTATTACCCATAGCGTGAATCGCGCACTCGACCTCTTTGATCTTGAGGTCAATAACATCCCGCGCTGGGGTGAAGGCGCGCTGCATTACGCGTAACAGGAACTCGCAATGTTAATTGGTCCATATGTAAATGGTTCCGCCGTGATTATCGGCGGATTGATCGGCGCAATGGCCGGAGGCAAACTTCCGGAACGCGTCAAAACCGCGCTACCGATGACCTTTGGTCTCTGTTCCGTCGGCCTGGGCATCACCCTGGTGCTGAAGGTGAAATATATGCCGGCGGTAGTGCTGGCAATGGTATTCGGCGCTTTCCTCGGCGAACTGCTGCATCTGGAAAAACGCATCGGCAGCGCGGCGGGTTCAACACGTGGCTTGATTAATAAAGTTTTGCCGCCCGTTCAGGGGTTAGGTCATGAAGAGTTCACCGAAAAATTCGTCGCTATCCTGGTGCTGTTTTGCGCCAGCGGTACCGGTATTTTCGGCGCCATGACCGAAGGTATGAGCGGCGATCCATCAATCCTGTACATTAAAACGATCCTCGATCTGTTCACCGCCGGGATATTCGCAACCCTGCTGGGCTACGCGGTGATGACCATCGCTATCCCGCAGATCGTTATTCAGGTGGCGCTGGCGATGCTGGCGGTGTTTATTCTGCCGATGATCACCCCGTCAATGATGGCGGATTTCTCCTGCGCCGGTGGATTGCTGATGGTAGCGACCGGGTTGCGCATCTGTAACATCAAGCTTTTCCCGGTCGCCAACATGCTACCAGGGCTTGTTTTGGTAATGCCTTTCTCCCATTTATGGGCTACCCTAGTGGCCTGAGTACATGACCCGGCGGGTTTGTGCCGGGTCATTTATTTTTTTCAGGAGTCGTCATGGCCGGGGAACACGTCATTTTGCTGGATGAGCAAGATAAACCCACAGGTATGCTGGAGAAGTATGCCGCCCACACGCTCGATACCCCTTTGCATCTCGCGTTTTCCTGCTGGTTGTTCAATGAGCAAGGCCAGTTCCTGGTCACGCGCCGTTCGCTTAGCAAAAAAGCCTGGCCCGGCGTGTGGACTAACTCGGTGTGCGGACATCCGCAACAGGGCGAGACCTTCGAGCAGGCCGTCACCCGGCGCTGCCGCTTCGAACTGGGCGTCGAGATCGCTGATATTGCCCCCGTCCACCCGGCTTTCCGCTATCGGGCGGTTGCCCCGAATGGCATCGTCGAAAACGAAGTGTGCCCGGTTTTTGCCGCACGCGTGGTCAGCGAACTGCAACCGAATGATGATGAAGTCATGGATTATCAGTGGGTTGAGCTGCCGGAAATGTTAAGCGCGCTGGCTGCTACCCCGTGGGCCTTTAGCCCGTGGATGGTGCTGGAAGCCAAAAACAAAAATGCGCGTCAGGCGTTGATAGACTTTGTCGCGCGTTTACGCGCGTAACCGCGAGTAACGAGCATTAAAGAGCCGGGCTACGCCAGAGACGAAGCTTGACATCAGACATAAAAAAACCCGGCAAGCCGGGTTTTTTGCTTTTCGCGAAAAGCGATTATTTCTGCGGACGCATTGCCGGGAACAGAATAACGTCGCGGATGGTGTGGCTGTTAGTGAACAGCATCACCATACGGTCGATACCGATACCCAGACCGGCGGTCGGCGGCAGGCCGTGTTCCAGCGCGGTGACGTAGTCTTCGTCGTAGAACATCGCTTCGTCGTCGCCGGCGGCTTTCGCGTCAACCTGATCCTGGAAACGCTGCGCCTGATCTTCGGCGTCGTTCAGCTCGCTAAAGCCGTTACCGATTTCGCGGCCGCCGATGAAGAATTCAAAGCGGTCGGTGATTTCCGGGTTCACGTCGTTACGACGGGCCAGCGGAGAAACTTCTGCCGGGTATTCGGTGATGAAGGTCGGCTGGATCAGATGCGCTTCCGCCACTTCTTCGAAGATCTCGGTCACGATACGGCCCAGACCCCAGCTCTTTTCAACTTTGATGCCGATAGACTCAGCGATCGCTTTCGCGGAATCGAAGTTATCCAGATCCGCCATCTCGGTTTCCGGACGGTATTTCTTGATGGCTTCACGCATGGTCAGTTTTTCAAATGGCTTGCCGAAATCGAAAGTCTGATCGCCATAAGGCACCGCGGTATTACCGAGGATGTCCTGCGCCAGGGTGCGGAACAGGGATTCGGTCAGCTCAATCAGGTCTTTATAATCCGCATAGGCCATATAGAGTTCCATCATGGTGAACTCTGGGTTGTGGCGAACGGAGATCCCTTCGTTACGGAAGTTACGGTTGATTTCGAAGACGCGTTCGAAGCCGCCAACCACCAGACGTTTCAGATACAGTTCCGGCGCGATACGCAGGTACATGTCCAGATCCAGCGCATTATGATGGGTGATGAACGGACGCGCGGAAGCGCCGCCTGGGATCACCTGCATCATCGGGGTTTCCACTTCCATAAAGCCGCGGCCAACCATGAACTGACGGATGCCAGCCAGGATCTGCGAACGTACTTTGAAGGTGTTACGGGATTCGTCGTTAGAGATCAAATCGAGGTAACGCTGACGGTAACGCGCTTCCTGATCCTGCAGGCCGTGGAATTTGTCCGGCAGCGGGCGCAGGGCTTTAGTCAGCAGACGCAGCTCGGTGCAGTGGATGGACAGCTCGCCGGTTTTGGTTTTGAACAGCTTACCGCGGGCGGCGATGATGTCGCCGAGATCCCATTTTTTGAACTGATCGTTGTAGACGCCTTCTGCCAGGTCATCGCGCGCGACGTACAGCTGAATGCGGCCGCCGACATCCTGCAGGGTAACGAAAGACGCTTTACCCATGATACGACGGGTCATCATGCGGCCAGCAACGGCCACTTCGACATTCAGCGCTTCCAGCTCTTCGTTTTCTTTGGCATCGAAGTCAGCGTGCAGTTGGTCAGAGGTATGGTCACGACGGAAATCGTTCGGGAATGCGACGCCCTGCTCACGCAGCGCAGCCAGCTTCTCACGACGGGTTTTCAGTTCATTATTAAGGTCAATTGCCGCGTCAGCGCCCTGTGCTTGTTGTTCAGACATGTTGGTTCCTCATAACCCTGCTTTCAAACTTGCTTCGATAAATTGGTCCAGGCTGCCATCGAGCACCGCCTGAGTGTTGCGGGTTTCCACCCCGGTGCGCAGATCTTTAATACGCGAGTCGTCCAGCACGTAAGAGCGGATCTGGCTGCCCCAGCCGATGTCGGATTTGTTATCTTCCATCACCTGCTTCTCGGCATTTTTCTTCTGCATTTCCAGCTCATAAAGCTTCGCTTTCATCTGCTTCATGGCCTGGTCTTTGTTCTTGTGCTGCGAACGGTCGTTCTGACACTGCGTCACCAACCCAGTCGGGATGTGGGTAATACGCACCGCGGATTCCGTACGGTTAACGTGCTGACCACCGGCGCCGGACGCGCGGTATACGTCGATACGCAGGTCGGCTGGGTTAATTTCGATATCGATATCGTCATCAACTTCCGGGTAAACGAACGCCGAGCTAAAGGAGGTATGACGGCGGCCACCGGAGTCGAACGGGCTCTTACGTACCAGACGGTGAACGCCGGTTTCAGTACGCAGCCAGCCGTAGGCGTAATCGCCCATGATTTTGATGGTCACAGATTTAATGCCCGCGACTTCACCTTCGGATTCTTCGATGATTTCGGTCTTAAAGCCGCGCGCTTCCGCCCAACGCAGGTAC
The DNA here is from genome assembly GCA_022318305.1 of Gerosis bhagava. Taxonomy (NCBI): domain Eukaryota; kingdom Metazoa; phylum Arthropoda; class Insecta; order Lepidoptera; family Hesperiidae; genus Gerosis; species Gerosis bhagava. The sequence goes on from DWRD01000064.1 coordinate 17,095, forward strand.
ATGCGCATCAGCATACTGGCCCAGTCCTGGGCTTCGGTGCCGCCGGAACCGGCCTGAATATCAAGATAGCAATCGGCGCTGTCATATTCGCCGGAGAACATGCGGCGGAACTCAAGCTGCGCCAGCTTCTCTTCCAGCCCGTCCAGCTCGGCAACCGCTTCGTTGAAGGTCTCTTCGTCTTCGGCTTCTACCGCCAGCTCCAGCAGTCCGGCGACATCTTCCAGACCCTGGGTCATCTGATCCAGCGTTTCGACGATAGCTTCCAGAGAAGAACGTTCTTTACCCAGCGCCTGTGCGCGCTCAGGTTCGTTCCAGACGTCCGGCTGTTCCAGCTCGGCGTTTACTTCTTCGAGACGCTCTTTCTTCGCATCGTAGTCAAAGATACCCCCTAAGAACGTCGGAGCGCTCCGTGAGGTCCTGAATGCGGTTTTTTACCGGATTTATTTCAAACATGGTCGGTTTCTTTTAATGGATTTGTCAAAATGCGGTGATAAGAGCGGAATTCTACCGGATTCGCGCCCTTATTAATACACTGTTGTCAATTTGGCCAGAGGTGATCGATGATCAGCTGCAGGCTACGGTTGCCGCGGAACTCGTTGATGTCGAGCTTGTAGGCTAACTGTACTTCACGCACGCCGTTATCCGGCCAAATGGAAGTATCGATGTTGAAGGCAATACCGTCCAGCAGCGGCCCGCCGTCAACCGGTTCGACCATCACCTTCAGGTGACGCTCGCCCACCAGCCGCTGCTGCAGCAGGCGGAAACGGCCATCAAACAGCGGTTCCGGGAACATCTGCCCCCATGGCCCGGCATCGCGCAGCATCTGCGCCACTTCCATGCTCATCTCCGCCGCCGCCAGCGGGCCGTCGGAAACCACCTCGCCCTGCAATAATGCGGGATCCAGCCACTCGGTCACCAGCTCGCCGAAGCGCTGTTGAAACTCCTCAAAACGCGCCTCTTCCAGCGATAAGCCCGCCGCCATCGCGTGGCCGCCGAACTTCAGGATTAGCCCAGGATAAAGCGTATCAAGGCGCTCCAGCGCATCGCGCATGTGCAGCCCCTGAATAGAGCGGCCAGAACCTTTGAGCGTGCCGTCGCCGGTAGGCGCAAAAGCGATAACCGGGCGATGGAAGCGCTCTTTAATCCGGGATGCCAGAATGCCGACCACCCCCTGATGCCATTGCGGATGGTACATCGCCAGCCCGCCGGGCAGGGTTTCGCTACTGCGTTCCAGTTGCTGACACAGGGTCAGCGCTTCGGCCTGCATCCCCTGTTCGATCTCTTTGCGCGTCTGGTTAAGCGCATCGAGCTCACTGGCCAGCACCCGCGCTTCGCCGATGTTATCGCACAGCAGCAGCGCGACGCCGACGGACATATCATCCAGCCGCCCCGCAGCGTTCAGGCGCGGCCCGAGGGCGAAACCGAGGTCGCTGGCGGCAAGCTTTTGCGGATCGCGGTTAGAAATTTCCAGCAGCGCTTTAATGCCTGGCCGACATTTTCCGGCGCGAATGCGGCTTAACCCCTGCCAGGTCAGAATGCGGTTGTTGGCATCCAGCGGCACGACGTCCGCAACGGTGCCCAGCGCCACTAAATCCAGCAGCTCGGCAAGGTTTGGCGCGGCGATACCGCGGGCCTCGAACCAGCCGTTATCTCGCAGGAAAGTGCGCAGCGCCAGCATCAGATAAAACGCCACCCCAACCCCGGCCAGCGATTTTGACGGGAAGTCGCAATCGCGCAGGTTAGGGTTAACGATAGCTTCCGCCGCCGGCAACGTCTCGCCCGGCAGGTGGTGATCGGTCACCAGCACCGGGATACCCAGCGCATGGGCATGATCGACGCCGCTATGCGATGAAATACCGTTATCGACGGTCATGATCATCTGCGCGCCGCGCGCGTACGCCTGATCGACCACTTCCGGGCTTAAACCATAGCCGTCTTCAAAACGGTTCGGCACCAGATAGGAGACGTTGCCGTAGCCCAGCGCGCGCAGCGCCAGCACGCTAAGGGCGGTACTGGTGGCGCCATCGGCGTCAAAATCGCCGACCACCACAATATGTAACCCTTTCTGGAAAGCGTCATGCAGCATCTCAACGGCTTTTTCAACGCCGGTGAGTTGCGTCCATGGCAACATGCCTTTGACGCCGCGTTCCAGTTCCTGCGCGCTGCGCACGCCGCGGCTGGCATACAGCCGCTGCAGCAGCGGCGGCAGGTCGGCGGGAAGGTCGACGCCGTCAACCGCCTCGCGGCGGCGTAGTTGTATCTGTTGTTTCACGCGAATCAGTTACCGCTTGTCTGTTTTTGATGCTCGTCGAGGAAAGCTTTAAGCTCTTTCGGCCCCTGATAGCCTGGCAGCACCATACCATTGCTAAGGACCATCGCCGGGGTACCGTTGACGCCCATCTGTACGCCAAGCGTGTAATGTTTAGCGATATCCACATTGCAGCTCGCCGGCTGTACGCCCTTACCGTTCATGGCGTCATCCAGCGCTTTGTTGCGATCTTTCGCACACCAGATCGCTTTCATGTCCTGCTCGGCCTGGCTTTGCAGCCCCTGACGCGGGAAGGCCAGATAGCGCACGGTGATCCCCAGCGCGTTATAGTCGCTCATCTGCTCGTGCAGCTTGTGGCAGTAGCCGCAGGTGATGTCGGTAAAGACGGTAATGACATGCTGCTCCTTCGGCGCTTTATAGACAATCATCTCTTTGGATAAGGCGTTCAGCTTGCCGACCAGCAACTGGTTGGTGACGTTAACCGGCTGCGCGCCGCTGACGTCGTACATCGGTCCCTGAATAATGTGTTTACCATCGTCAGTGACGTACAGCACGCCGCTGTCGGTAAGCACCGTGCTCATCCCGGAAACCGGCGACGGTTGGATATCGGTGCTCTGCACACCCAGTTTCGCCAGCGACTGTTTGATCGCCGCGCTATCGGCATGCGCCGCGCCGGAGAGCGAGGCCGCCAGCAGGGTGAACATCAATAAACCTTTTTTCATACTCAGTCCTTTTATTCAGCACTCACGCCCGCGGGTGATGCTGTTGATGAAGTTGTCGTAAACGTTCGGTCGCCACGTGGGTGTAGATCTGCGTGGTGGAAAGATCGCTGTGTCCTAACAGCATCTGTACCACGCGTAAATCGGCGCCGTGATTGAGCAAATGCGTGGCGAACGCATGACGCAACACGTGCGGGGAGAGCTTCGCGCTGTCGATCCCCGCCAGTACGGCATAGTGTTTAATGCGGTGCCAGAAGGTCTGTCGCGTCATCTGCTGCGCGCGCTGGCTGGGGAAAAGCACGTCCGAAGCCACGCCGTTCAGCAGCCACGGGCGGCCGTATTCAAGGTAATTTTCAACCCATGACACCGCCTCTTCGCCCAGCGGCACCAGCCGCTCTTTATTGCCTTTACCAATAACCCGCAGTACGCCCTG
>DWRD01000065.1:0-14598 GCA_022318305.1 Gerosis bhagava
AGAAAACCGATGCCAGCCGGATGATCCACTCTCCCTTTTGGAGAGGGGGAGAGTGAGGGACTTACGCGGCGTTGCCCTGCTTGAGCGCATCAAAGGTCTGCAGCGCTTCGGCATTCTGCACCAGCGAATCGCGGCTGATTTCACTGATGGATTTCGCCCCGGTCAGCGTCATCGCCACTTTCATCTCTTTCTCGATAAGATTGAGCAGATTCGCCACCCCCTGCTTGCCGTGGGTCGCCAGCGCGTATAGATACGCGCGGCCCAGCAGTACGCTGTCGGCGCCAAGGGCGATCATCCGCACCACGTCGAGACCGTTGCGGATGCCGCTGTCGGCGAGAATAGTGATGTCGCCTTTAACCGCATCGGCAATGGCGGGCAGGGCGCGGGCGGAAGAGAGCACGCCGTCAAGCTGGCGGCCGCCGTGGTTGGAGACGACAATGCCGTCAGCGCCGAAGCGCACCGCGTCGCGGGCGTCCTCCGGGTCGAGGATCCCTTTGATCACCATCGGGCCGTCCCAGAAATCGCGGATCCACTCCAGGTCTTTCCATGAAATTGACGGATCGAAATTATTCGCCAGCCAGCCGATGTAATCCTCAAGCCCGGTCGGTTTGCCGAGATAGGCGGAGATATTACCCAGATCGTGCGGGCGTCCGTTGAGGCCGACGTCCCATGCCCACTGTGGATGAGTGACGGCCTGCCAGTAGCGGCGCATGGCGGCATTCGGGCCGCTCATGCCAGAATGGGCGTCGCGATAGCGTGCGCCGGGGGTCGGCATATCCACGGTAAAGACCAGCGTGGAGCAGCCTGCGGCTTTAGCGCGCTCCAGCGCATTGCGCATAAATCCGCGATCGCGCAGGACGTACAGCTGGAACCACATCGGGCGTTTGATGGTCGGGGCGACCTCTTCAATCGGGCAAACGGAAACGGTAGAGAGGGTAAACGGGATGCCTTTGTCGTCTGCCGCACCCGCCGCCTGCACTTCGCCGCGGCGCGCGTACATGCCACATAGCCCGACCGGCGCCAGCGCCGTCGGCATTGACAGCTTCTCGTTGAATAACGTGGTTTCCAGACTCAAATCCGACATATTGCGCAGAATGCGCTGGCGGAGCGCCACGTCGGAGAGGTCTTCAACGTTACGGCGCAGGGTGTGTTCGGCGTAGGCGCCGCCGTCGATATAGTGGAACAGAAACGGCGGCAGGATACGCTGTGCGGCGGCGCGATAGTCGCTGGCGGCGGAAATAATCATCACGAGTTCTCCCTGGAATTTTCATTGTGGTCACCGGGCAGGCGGGTAATGCGCGCCTGGCGGGCCTGGTCTTCATCAAAACGTTTAATGGTGGCGTGGACAAAACCGAGGTGGGCCATCATCGCCTGGCGCGCGCCTTCCGCGTCGCCGGCGAAGATCGCTTCCATCACCGCCTGATGTTGTTCGGTCAGACGCGCGAACACCGGCGGCACCAGATACATGCGCTGGCGGCTCTGCTTCACCGAGGATTGCAGAAGCTCGAAGAAACCGCGCATGGTTTGCAGCAGCACCACGTTATGCGAGGCTTCAGCGATCGCCAGGTGGAAGCGAACATCCGCCTGTGAGGCGAGATCCGGGTCATCGCTGAGGGTGGCTTCAAAACAGAGGCGTATTTTTTCTTTTTCGGCGTCGGTGGCCCGCATCGCCGCATGCCAGGCGGTGCTGGCTTCAATAGCGTGGCGGGCTTCGAGAATATCAAAACTGTAGTCGGGGTCGTCGGCGAGCAGCGTTTTCAGCGGCTGGACGATGTTTTGCTCCGACCAGGGCTCATGCTGCCAGCGCACGAAGGTGCCGCCGCCGCGACGGCTAAGCAGCACCCCTTCGTTGACCAGCATCGCCAGCGCTTCACGCAGCGAATTGCGTGAAACACCGAGCTGGACGGCAAGCTGGCGCTCGGCGGGCAAACGCATGCCCGCCTCCAGCTGTTGTTCTTCTATCAGCGCCCGGACGCGATTTGCGACGTCGTCAGCCAGGCGTTTTGGCATCACTTTCACGGAATCATCCAGGTTAAGACATACGCCTGTAGCGTGGTAATCAGGCCCACCATGCAGGTGAATATCAGACTGTGCTTGACGGTAAAGCGGAACAGGTCCGACTCTTTACCCACCAGGCCTACCGCGGCGCAGGCAATGGCGATCGACTGTGGCGAAATCATCTTGCCCGTCACCCCACCGGTGGTATTCGCGGCGACCAGCAGAATATCGGAGACGCCGATTTGCTGGGCTGCCGTCGCCTGCAGCGCGGCGAATAGCGCGTTAGACGAGGTATCCGAACCGGTCAGGAAAACCCCCAGCCAGCCGAGGAACGGCGAGAAGAAGGTAAACGCGTGGCCGGTATGCGCCAGCGCCAACGCCAGCGTCGATGACAGCCCGGAGTAGTTCGAGATAAAGGCGAACGCCAGCACCATGCCGATGGAGTAAATCGGCAGCGCCAGCTCTTTCAGCGTCCCGGCGAAGGTGGTCAGCGCATCCTTCGGCTTCATACGCAGCCAGACGATAGACAGTATAGCGGCGAACAGAATGGCGGTGCCGGTCGCCGACAGCCAGTCGAATTTATACACCGCGGCGTATGGCGTCGCGGCGCTCACCACCGGCGGCATACGGGCGACCATTTTGTCGAGGAACGGTACCGAAATATTAACCACGAAGTCATACATCGCCCCGCCCGGCGCAAACAGCGCTTTAAACGGCGGCACGCTCCACAGGGTGACGGTAGCGGTGAGGAACAGGAACGGCGACCAGGCGCGAATGACCTGACCGACGGTGTAATGCGTGCGCGCCAGGGTTTGATCAACCTGCGCGGCGCCCATATCGCCAAAGCGGAAGATACGTACCGGCTGCCAGCGTTTGAGGAACAGCGTCAGGCATACCAGCGACACCAACGAAGAGATGATGTCCGGCAGTTCCGGGCCGAGGAAGTTGGAGCTGAGGTACTGCGCGATGGCGAACGAACCACCCGCGACCATCACCGCCGGCCACGTCTCTTTCACCCCGCGCCAGCCGTCCATAATCGCCATGATCCAGAACAGCACGATAATGGTCAGGAACGGCAGCTGACGGCCAACCATCTGGCCGATGGCGAAGCTATCGATGCCGGTGACCTGGCCGGCGACCAGAATCGGGATCCCCATGGCGCCGAAAGCCACCGGCGCGGTGTTAACAATCAGGCACAGCCCGGCGGCGTACAGCGGATTGAAGCCGAGCCCGACCAGCAGCGCGGCGGTAATCGCCACCGGCGCGCCGAAACCAGCGGCCCCTTCGAGGAAGGCGCCAAAGGAGAAGCCGACAATCAGCATCTGCAGGCGCTGATCCGGCGTAATCGAAAGAATCGACGAGCGGATAATGTCGAACTGCCCGGTCTTCACCGAGATTTTATAGACGAAGACCGCGGCGATAATAATCCACGCGATAGGCCACAGGCCGTAGAAGAAGCCGTATACCACCGACGATAAGGCGCGATCGACCGGCATTTTGTAGAACAGCAGGGCGACAAGCAGCGCGATGGCTACGGTCCAGGTGGCGGCGATATAGCCTTTAAGCTTGAGCTTAATCAGGGCGAAAAAGAAAAACAGAATCGGCAGTGAGGCGATAAGGCTCGATAGCCAGATATTACCAGCCGGATCGTAATTTTGTTGCCAGAGGTTCATGCAGGTCTCCATCGGGCCACATCCAGTGCGTCAGGTTGGGTCTGCGCCCATTGCCGATCACACTGTTTGTAAAATTGGCCCAGCCAAATTGCGATTGTAGGGTTAACGACAATTGATGGTTAACCAAATGTTATGATGTGGCAACGTGTTTGTGATGCAAAGTGATGGATATGTGAACCGATTGACGGTTTAAGAAATAATTGGTTGGGCCAATTTGGTGGGGAAGGAGAAATTGGCTGTGAGTTCACGGCCCGGTAGGGCTACCGGGTAATAGACGACGAACTCACAGCGGGCAAAAGATTAAAACTCGCTCTTCGCGAAGCCGGTCATCTCTTTGAGGCCCATTTCGCGGCCCAGCGCGGTCATCGGGTGGACGACAACCAGTCCGCGCACGCTTTTCTTCAGCTTGCCCATATCGGCCTGCTCTTTCTTGGTAATAGCGCGACGGTGCGGCATGCTCATCAGCTTCTGCGCTTCTTTGCTCAGCTTCTGCGACTGGACGGAACGCAGACGTTCGATTTCCGTTTCCAGGGTCGCTTTTTCTTTTTCCAGCTCCGCGTATTTATCGGCGGCTTCGACCAGCGACAGGTCGGCCTGCTGGTGGCGGATGGCGTCGAGACGGTCGCTCAAACGCTTGATTTCATTCTTTTCGACTTCTTTCATGGTAATTTTATCTGTGAATAAAAGGGCTTCGACGTTACATAGTATGGGCCGGGCGGGCCTTTGTTGATAGTTTTTTATCGAAATACTCGCGGCTATACGGCCATAAGCATGAGACCAGATAGATTATAATTATTTGAAAAATAATGATATTGTCGTTTTAATTAAGCTGTTTGTCATTTTTGTGAGGCCTGACGGCCATTCCGCACGTTTTCCTCAACTTGCTCCCTTTTTTTCGCCAATCCTTAATAAGATCCCCCTGAACAGAGGAGAGCGTGATGGCGAAAATCGGCGACGGCGTACCACGTATCATCGATAAAACGGTAGATTTCATGGCCTCGAGCCAGGCGTTTATGGAATATCTGAAAAAATGCCCGCGTTTACAGCGGATACCGCGCGATATTCCTGAGGATAAAAAGGAGCTATTCCTGAGTCGTCTGGAGTATTACCGGCAGCTGTACCGGCCGACGTGCGACCAGCAAGAAACGGAGTCAGAGCGTTGATTTCTGGAAGGCTTTTTTTAAGCTGATTCGAGAAATCAGCTCAGTCAGAGACAACACCATCGTTGAACGTACCATCTGCTGGTAGCGCAGTTTCTGCATTGCCAGCAGTTCCCTATCGCTCTCATCAAATAGCGGCGTCGGCGGAAGCGCGGCGACGCAGTGCAGTTCGCCTAACGGCCCGAGAATTTCATCATCGGTGAAAGTGTACTCATTACCGTCATGATTGAGCTCTTCACGCAGCGCCATCAATAGCTCGGCATCTTCGTATTCGGCGCGGCTTATCACCCCAAGGCCGTAGATAAGCTTCAGGCGTACGGAAAGGTCGCCCAGCGGCCCACTGCCGTCCAGCAATGGCTCCACTGCGTATTTCACCGCGTAATCGTCTTTGCGGAATACCTGAAGTACCAGAATATTGACCGCCTCCGTCAGGAGTTCGACGGCGGCTATCAGGAAACTTCTTACGGTCTTACCAGCATTTAAACGCTCAAGTACGCGGTTTTCAAATGCCTGTGTTTCTTCCATTATTGCCTGCATATCGGACAGGAGTGGTATTGGGCGCGGCATCGGCCGCGCCAGGTTGTACATCATTTTACCGCGTTGTAGTCGTTAACGGCTTCCGCCACTACCGCGCTTGCCGCATCCAGGCCGGAAATCTGCGCCAGCGCGGCCTGTGGGCCTTTTTCGCTAATCAGCGCCGCCAGCTCCTGCGCCTGCGGATCGTCTTCGCTGCGGAAATGCATCGCCGCGGCAATCCCTTTTACCAGGTTCCGGTGCGGCAGGCCGTATTCCAGCGTGCCAAGCAGCGGCTTGATCAAACGATCGCCCGCGCTCAGTTTACGCAGCGGCTGGCGGCCGACGCGCTCCACATCATCTTTCAGATACGGGTTCTCAAAGCGACCAAGGATTTTCTGGATATAAGCCGCGTGTTTCTGCGCATCAAAGCTGTAGCGTTTGATCAGCACCGCGCCGCTCTCTTCCATTGCGCCTTTTACGACGGCGCGAATGTTCTCATCAAGAATCGCGTCGCGAATCGTTTGATGGCCCGCCAGTTTCCCGAGGTAGGCGGTTATAGCATGCCCGGTGTTTAAGGTGAATAGCTTACGTTCGACAAATGCCATCAGGTTATCGGTTAATTCCATTCCTGGGATGTTCGGCAGCTCGCCCTTAAACTGGGTTTTATCCACAATCCATTCGCTGAAGGTTTCAACGGTGACTTCCAGCGGATCGTTGGTGGCGGAAGCCGACGGCGGCACGATACGGTCTACGGCGGAATCGACGAAGCCGATATGCGCTTCAACCCACGATTTATCTTCTTCCGCCAGCGCGTTAAACACATGGCCTTTCAACTGGGTGGTGCCGCGCACCATGTTTTCGCAGGCGATGATATTCAGCGGGCGTTCGATACCCTGCGCTTTGCGTTTCACCAGGCCTTTGGCGATGGCCGGAGCGATACGCTCCAGAACGACGGGACCGACGGCGGTGGTCACCAGGTCGACATCGGCGATCAGATCCACCACTTCATCGCCAATGCTGCTGACGGCATTCACGCCGGAGACGGTGTCAACCTGTTCGTTTTCGCCCACTACGTGAACCTGATAGCTATGACGGGCATTCAGGGCGTCAAGGACCACCTGATTGACATCGGCGAACGTGAGGGTGATACCGGCGTCAGCCAGCAGTTTGCCAATGAAGCCACGTCCGATATTACCTGCGCCAAAATGTAATGCTTTCATAGTATTAACCTTCAATTAATGTTTTTACCTGAGAGGGCTGGGGTGAGGCTTTTCCCTCACCCCAACCCTCTCCCAAAGGGAGAGGGCGTGGAGCGTTGTGGTTATTTATTCAGCAACGACAGGACTTCTTCGACGCTGGTGGTTTTCGCCAGCCGCTCAATCACGGTTTCATCATCCAGCGCGTTGGTAAGGCTGGTGATAACGTGAATGTGTTCGTTGTTGCGAGCGGCGATACCGATGACCAGACGCGCGACTTCATCTTCTTCTTCGCCGAAGCGCACGCCTTCCGGATACTGGCAGAAGACGACGCCGGTTTTCAGCACCCGATCTTTCGCTTCGATGGTACCGTGCGGTACGGCGATGGATTCGCCAAGATAGGTCGAAGTCAGCTTCTCGCGGTCGAGCATCGCCTGCACGTATTCCGGCTCAACGTATCCGCCTTTCACCAGTTGTTCACCGGCGAAGCGAATCGCCTCTTCTTTGGTGGCCGCTTTACGCCCCAGGAAGATATTATCCGCGCCCAGCTGGAACAGGTTTTTGTCGTCATTATCAAAGCTATCTTTCAGGCTATCGGTGACCTTTACTTCGTTGTCGATGTGGCGCTGCGCCGCAACCAGACGCTCGGTCAGGCTGGTGTACAGGCCGCTGTCGAGGAAGTTGGTCAGCGAAATATGCTGCGCCTGCGGTACCTGGCGCATGGCGCGCTCGGTCAGGTCGCGGTGGGTGATCACCAGGTCGACATCCGGCGGCAGATTGTTAATCGCGCTGTTGGTGACCGAAATGTTGCTCAGTCCGGCATCCTGCACCTTCTTACGCAGTACCCCGGCGCCCATGGCGCTGGAACCCATACCGGCGTCGCAGGCAACGATGATTTTACGCACGTGGCTCAGGTCGTTAGCCACGTCGCCCGCGGCCAGCGGCGTCGCCGCGCCTTTGGACTCGGCTTTCATGTCGTGCATGCGACGGGTTGCGGCTTCGATATCGTCTTCTTCCTTCACTTTGCTGGTTTTCAGCAGGATGGCAGAGACAATAAAGGAGACCGCCATCGCCGCAATAATGGCCGCGATGTTAGCGAAGTAGGCGCCTTTTGGCGTCATCGCCAGTACCGCCAGAATGGAACCTGGGGAAGCCGGAGAAACCAGGCCGCCGTTGAGGATAGTCAGGGTGAAGACGCCGGTCATACCGCCGAGGATAACGGCCAGAATCAGACGCGGGTTCATCAGCACGTACGGGAAGTAAATTTCGTGAATACCGCCCAGGAAGTGAATGATTGCCGCACCGCCCGCAGACTGCTTCGCGCTGCCGCGGCCAAAGAACATGTACGCCAGCAGGACGCCCATCCCCGGACCCGGGTTAGCTTCAATCAGGAAGAAGATGGATTTGCCAAGCTCATGGGACTGCTGAATACCCAGTGGCGAGAAGATACCGTGGTTAATGGCGTTATTGAGGAACAGGATTTTCGCCGGTTCAACAAAGATAGACGCCAGCGGCAGCATGTCGTGCGCCACCATGAAGTTAACGCCGGCCGCCAGCAGTTTTGACAGCACTTCAACCGCCGGGCCGATGCCGAGGAACGCCAGAATGGCAAGGATCATCCCGATGATACCGGCGGAGAAGTTATTCACCAGCATTTCGAAACCGGATTTGATCTTACCGTCTACCCAGGCGTCAAATTTCTTGATGCAGTAGCCGCCGAGCGGACCGGCGATCATCGAACCGAGGAACATCGGCATATCCGCGCCGACGATAACGCCCATGGTGGTGATAGCGCCGACGACGCCGCCGCGTTCGCCGCCCACCAGCTTACCGCCGGTATAACCGATCAGCAGCGGCAGCAGATAGGTGATCATCGGGCCGACCAGCTTCGCCAGCGTCTCGTTCGGCAACCACCCTGTTGGAATAAATAACGCGGTGATAATCCCCCACGCGATAAACGCGCCGATATTCGGCATCACCATATTGCTGAGGAAACGACCAAAGCTTTGCACTTTGATCTTGATATCGGATGACATAAAACACCCCTTCTTCTGTTTTGCTTATCGCGCAGGCTGAACGCCCGAGGTTTGTTGTTAATGTGGCGGCAGAGGTAGCCGGACCCTGATTGATAGTGCGAAATCTGGCACTGAATCGTTAAGCTGTCCAGCAAGTGACTTTTTATGTGATGTGCATCACATGAATGTAGGGGGCTGGTACTTATATGTAGTGATCGCAATCACAAAAATGATGTGTAAAAAAACAACAACACGTAATGGGAGGCCATAAATCGCATGTTTATGTGATGTTTGTCACATTATAACTTTGCTGTTTTGTTATTTGTTTGTGATATACGTCACAAAATATTTTGCGCTCAATTCCGTCATGTGTGATCTGCGGCAGGTTCTGTCTTCCCCTGCGGCCAACGATGTAACTTTGCAACTCACCTGCATGAAGAACATTTTTTGCCGCTGATGGCGGAAATGAATACGGTGAATTATGCTCAAATTGTCAGCCAGGCGCCGCTTCGCGGTCGCTCACAATTCCAATAATCTATTAGCGTGAATCGAGGAAATTATGTTTCTCAATTATTTTGCGCTGGGCGTTCTGATCTTCGTTTTTCTGGTTATTTTTTACGGGATTATTATTTTACACGATATTCCGTACCTGATTGCGAAGAAACGTAATCATCCGCACTCTGACGCAATTCACGTCGCGGGGTGGGTCAGCCTGTTTACGCTGCACGTAATATGGCCATTTTTATGGATCTGGGCCACCCTCTATCAGCCGGAGCGCGGCTGGGGAATGCAGCATAAGCCGAATGAAGCAGGGCCTGATGATGCCGACAGCGAGCTGGCGCAGCTCAATCAGCGTATCGCTGAACTCGAACATAAAATCGCGCATCTGCAGCCGACAGCGCCGCCATCCTCGACGGAGAAATAATCATGGACCTGTTGATCATTTTGACGTACGTGGCCATTGCGTGGTCGGTATTTAAAATATTCCGTATTCCGGTAAATAAATGGACGGTCCCGACCGCGGCCCTGGGCGGAGTATTTATTGTTAGCGCGCTTATTTTATTGATGAACTATAACCACCCTTATACTTTTACGGCGCAGAAAGCGGTTATTTCCATTCCTATTACGCCGCAGGTTACCGGCATTGTCAGCAGCGTGACCGATAAAGCCAACCAGCGGGTGAAAAAGGGCGAGGTATTATTTACTATCGACCCGGTGCGCTACCAGGCGCGTGTCGACCGACTGCAGGCCGATTTGGTCACCGCATTGCACAGTATCAACACCCTGAAAGCCCAACTGCAGGAAGCGCAGGCGAACACCGTGCGCGTTTCCGCCGAGCGCGACCGGCTGTATAAAGATTATCAGCGCTATTTGAAAGGCAGCCAGGCGCGGGTCAACCCGTTTTCGGAAAGCGATATCGATAATGCCCGGCAAAACTACCTTGCCCAGGATGCATTGGTGAAAGCCTCCGTCGCCGAGCAGGCGCAGATTCAGAGCCAACTGGATAGCACGCTGAATGGCGAACAGTCGCAGGTGGTGAGCCTGCGCGCGCAGTTGGCGGAAGCGAAATATAATCTCGATCAGACCACCGTCCGGGCGCCGAGCGATGGCTACATTACCCAGGTACTGATTCGCCCGGGAACCTACGCCGCGTCGCTGCCGCTGCGCCCGGTGATGGTCTTTATTCCGCAACAAAAACGGCTGATTGTCGCCCAGTTCCGCCAGAATTCGTTGCTCAGGCTGGAAGCCGGCGATGATGCCGAAGCGGTGTTTAACGCACTGCCAGGGCAGGTATTCCACGGTAAACTGGTAAACGTATTGCCGGTGGTGCCGGGGGGGACTTATCAGGCGCAGGGATCGCTGCAGTCGCTGAGCGTCACGCCGGGTACCGATGGCGTGCTGGCGACGATTGAACTGGATCCCGATGCGCAAGTCGATGCGCTGCCCGACGGCATCTACGCCCAGGTAGCGGTCTATTCCGACCATTTCACCCACGTGTCGGTGATGAGAAAAGTGCTGCTGCGCATGACCAGCTGGATGCACTACCTCTATCTCGATCATTAATGCGATCGGCGGCAGGTTGAGACAACGTCGCGCCTGCCATTTGCCTGCGCCTGAACCATACTGATCTTTTCGTTGGCGAAAGGAGCAGGCAATGAAACTTATCGGCAGCTATACCAGTCCTTTTGTACGTAAAATTTCCGTCATCTTGCTGGAAAAGGCGATTCCCTTCGAGTTTGTGAACGAATTCCCCTATAACGACGTCAACGGCGTGGCGCAGTACAACCCGCTGGGTAAAGTCCCGGCGCTGCTGACCGATGACGGCGCGTGCTGGTTTGATTCGCCCATTATTGCGCAATATCTGGAACTGCTTAACGTCGCGCCGGCGATGCTGCCCGCGGAACCTCTGGCGGCGCTGAAGATACGCCAGCTGGAAGCCTTATCTGACGGCATCATGGAGGCGGCGATCGCGCTGGTGCGGGAAAAAGCGCGTCCGGCGGCCCAGCAGTCAGAAACCGAGCTGCTCCGCCAGCGGGAAAAAATCGCCCGCGGTCTTGATATGTTGGAAGGGTACGCCGCCGACGGTACCTTGCGTAATGGTGAACTGAATCTGGCGACCATTACTGCCGCCTGCGCCATTGCTTATCTGAATTTCCGTCGCGTGGCTCCCGGATGGTGCGCGACGCGGCCAAAACTGGTCAAACTGGTCGAGACCTTATTTCAGCGCGCCAGTTTTGCGCGTACCGAACCGCCAGGGAGTTGACCCAGGCAGGTAACAGTTTCCTCGCGCAGGCGTTACAATCGCCACTCATTGTTGACTCCCTCTCCCGTCGGGAGGGGGGAAAATAACTTATCGTCAGGTTCACTCATGTCTACCGATACTCGCGCGCTTTATACCCGGCTTCCGGCCATTGATCGTTTACTTCGCGATCCCGCTTTTGCTTTACTGCTCGATCGTCATGGCCATTCGCAAATCGTGGCGCTGCTGCGCCAGATGTTGGATGAGGCGCGGGAGCATATCCGCCAGGCGCAGGCATTGCCAGAGTGGTGCGACGACTGGCCGCAGGAGACCGCCAGCCGGCTGAATCTTAACCAGCAGAGCGCGCTGCGTCCGGTATTCAACCTCACGGGCACCGTGCTGCACACCAATCTGGGGCGCGCAATCCAGGCGGAAGCCGCGGTACAGGCGGTAGCGCAGGCGATGCGCGCGCCGGTCACGCTGGAATACGATCTCGACGATGCCGGACGCGGTCATCGCGACCGGGCATTGGCCGATCTGCTGTGCCGCATTACCGGCGCGGAAGATGCCTGTATCGTCAATAACAACGCGGCGGCGGTGCTGCTGATGCTGGCGGCGACGGCCAGCGGGAAAGAAGTGGTGGTCTCGCGCGGCGAACTGGTCGAGATCGGCGGCGCATTTCGCATCCCCGACGTCATGCGCCAGGCCGGTTGTCTGCTGCATGAAGTGGGCACCACTAACCGCACCCATGCTAAAGATTATCGTCAGGCTATCAATGAGCAGACCGCCCTGCTGATGAAAGTGCATACCAGCAACTACAGCATTGAAGGCTTTACCAAAGCGATTGATGAAGCGGAACTGGCGGAAATTGGCCGCGAATATGGCGTACCGGTGGTGGCCGATCTCGGCAGCGGCTCGCTGGTGGATTTGAGCCAGTACGGTTTACCGAAAGAACCAATGCCGCAGGAATTGATTGCCGCGGGCGTGAACCTGGTGAGCTTTTCCGGCGATAAGCTGCTCGGCGGGCCGCAGGCGGGGATTATCGTCGGCGACAGGTCGCTGATCGCGAAGTTACAGAGTCATCCGCTTAAGCGCGCGCTGCGGGCGGATAAAATGACCCTGGCGGCGCTGGAGGCGACTCTGCGGCTGTATTTGCATCCGGAAGCGCTGACCGACGAGCTGCCGACGCTACGCTTGCTAACTCGCCGCGCCGAGGATATTCGCCAGCAGGGCGAGCGCATACAGCCTGCGTTAGCGGCGCACTATAGCGATTTTGAGGTGCGCGTTGAAGCGTGTTTGTCGCAGATTGGCAGCGGGTCGTTGCCGGTCGACCGACTGCCCAGCGCCGCGTTAACCTTTACGCCGCGCGATGGTCGCGGCAGCCAGCTGGAAGCGCTGGCCGCCCGCTGGCGCGCCTTACCGATACCGACGATCGGCAGAATCTATGATGGCCGTCTGTGGCTGGATCTGCGCTGTCTTGAAGATGAACCCCGGTTTATGGAGATGTTATTGAGATGATTATTGCCACCGCCGGTCATGTGGACCACGGCAAAACCACGCTGCTGCAGGCGATTACCGGCGTCAACGCCGATCGCCTGCCGGAAGAGAAATCACGCGGGATGACTATCGATCTCGGCTACGCCTATTGGCCGCAGCCCGATGGCCGGGTGTTGGGTTTTATCGATGTTCCGGGGCATGAAAAGTTTTTGTCCAACATGCTGGCCGGCGTGGGCGGGATCGATCACGCGCTGTTGGTGGTGGCCTGCGATGACGGCGTGATGGCGCAAACCCGCGAGCATCTGGCGATTCTGCAGTTAACGGGAAAACCGACGTTAACCGTCGCGTTGACCAAAACGGACCGCGTGGAAGCGGCGCGCGTTGCCGAAGTTCGGGCGCAGGTGGAATCCACGCTGAGCGAGCTGGGGTTCGACGCCGCTGCTTTCTTCGCCACCGCGGCGACGGAAAATCTCGGCATTGCCGAACTGCGCAGCCATTTGCTTCAGCTGGCTGAGCGCGAGCATCCGCGACAGCAGCGTTTTCGTCTGGCGCTGGATCGCGCCTTTACCGTCAAGGGCGCGGGGCTGGTGGTGACCGGAACGGCGTTATCCGGCGAGGTAAAAATCGGCGATACCCTCTGGCTGACCGGCGCAAATAAACCCATGCGCGTCCGCGGGCTGCATGCGCAGAATCAGCCGGTTGAACAGGCGCGGGCCGGGCAGCGTATCGCGCTGAACATCGTCGGCGACGCGCAAAAAGAGGATCTCAGCCGCGGCGACTGGCTGCTCTCGGCGCAGCCCGCAGAACCTTGCGAGCGGGCGATTGTCGAGCTGACCTGCCACGCGCCGCTCAGCCAGTGGCAGTCGCTGCATATCCATCATGCCGCCAGCCATATCACCGGCCGCGTTTCGCTACTGGAAGGCAATTTGGCCGAGCTGGTGCTGGATACCCCGCTGTGGCTGGCGGATAACGATCGCCTGGTGTTGCGCGATATCTCCGCCCGTTTGACGCTGGCTGGCGCGCGGGTGGTGACGCTGAATCCGCCGCGCCGCGGTAAACGCAAACCGGAATATCTGCAGTGGCTCTCTTTGCTCGCCGCCGCGCGAGACGACGCGCAGGCGTTGGATATTCATCTGCAGCGTGATGCGGTGCGTCTTGACGAGTTTGCCTGGGCGCGGCAGCTGAGCGCCGACGGCCTGACGGCATTAATTAACCGTCCGGATTACCTGCAGGCCGGTAACAGTCTGCTTAGTGCGCCGCTGGCCGCCCGCTGGCAGAAAAAGCTGCTCGACGCGCTGGCCCGTTATCACGACCAGCATCGCGATGAGCCGGGGCCCGGTCGTGAACGCCTGCGGCGAATTGCGCTGCCGATGGAAGATGAAGCGCTGGTGCTGCTGTTGATTGAACAGATGCGCAGCAGCGGCGTCATTCAAAGCCATCACGGCTGGCTGCACCTGCCGGAGCATAAAGCCGGGTTTACCGATGAGCAGCAGGCCATCTGGCAGCGCGTGGAACCGCTCTTCGCCGATGAGCCATGGTGGGTACGCGACCTGGCGCGCGATCTGAACGTCGAAGAGTCGTTGATGCGCGCGGTGCTGCGGCAGGCGGCGCAGCAGGGGATGATTACGGCGATCGTAAAAGATCGTTATTATCGCAACGATCGCATCGTTGAATTTGCGCAGTTGATCCGCCGCCTGGATCTGCAGCGCGGTTCCACCTGCGCAGCGGATTTTCGCGATACGCTAAATATTGGCCGTAAACTGGCGATTCAAATTCTTGAATATTTCGACCGCATTGGCTTTA
>DWRD01000066.1:0-19629 GCA_022318305.1 Gerosis bhagava
GGCGAGTGGCGTATCGCTGACACCGGTGCTGGCGGCTTCAAAATCCCCGGTGGCGCAGTCGCTTACCGGGGCTACAGAGTTGTGCGATTTGGTAGCCCGGATGAGCGTAGCGCAATCCGGGGAGGGCGAGTGGCGTATCGCTGACACCGGTGCTGGCGGCTTCAAAATCCCCGGTGGCGCAGTCGCTTACCGGGGCTACAGCGCTGTGCGATTTGGTAGCCCGGATTAGCGCAGCGCAATCCGGGGACCTGCTCGTTTAGCGGCGAACTGGCGCGTCGCCGGCGACATAGTAGGCCGCGGTGCTACGCGGTAACGGCTGACGCCCGCGAATGGCATCGGCCATCTTCTCGCCAATCATGATCGTGGTGGCGTTCAGGTTGCCGGTAATAATCTGCGGCATAATCGACGCATCGACCACCCGTAACCCTTCCAGACCGTGGACGCGGCCTTCTCCGTCGACCACCGCCATGTCGTCGTACCCCATCTTACAGGTGCCGCACGGGTGGAACGCGGTTTCGGCGTGATTACGCACAAACTCATCTAACTCCGCATCGCTCTGGCACTCAACGCCAGGGCTGATTTCGCGCCCGCGATACTTATCCAGCGCCGGCTGGTTCATGATTTCGCGGGTAATACGGATGGCGTCGCGGAACTCCTGCCAGTCCTGTTCGCTCGACATATAGTTGAACAGGATTGCCGGATGGGCATGCGGGTCGCGCGATTTCAGGCGCACATGGCCGCGGCTTGGTGAACGCATCGAGCCAACGTGGCACTGGAAACCATGCTCTTTAACGGCATTGGAGCCATTGTAATTAATCGCCACCGGCAGGAAGTGGTACTGAATATTCGGCCAGGCGAACTCCTCGCGGCTGCGGATAAATCCGCCCGCTTCGAATTGATTGCTGGCGCCGATCCCGGTGCCGCCGAACAGCCATTCCGCGCCGATTTTCGGCTGGTTCCACCACTGTAGCGCCGGATACAGCGACACTGGCTCTTTGCACTCGTACTGCAGATACATCTCAAGATGATCCTGCAGATTTTCACCCACGCCGGGCAGGGCGTGGACCAGCGGAATATCAAACTGGCGCAGTAGCTCCGGGTTGCCGACGCCGGAACGTTGCAGAATTTGCGGCGAGGCGATGGCGCCGGCGCACAGCAGCACTTCCTTATTGGCTGTCGCTTTTGACGGCGCGCTGCTATCGCCTTCCAGCCACTCGACGCCGACCGCGCGTTTGCCGTCAAAAATAATGTGATCGGTCATGGCGTGGGTGCGGATGGTCAGGTTTGCGCGGCTGCGGGCCTGATCGAGATAGCCGCGGGCGGTGCTGGCGCGACGCCCCTGCGGCGTCACGGTGCGATCCATCGGGCCAAACCCTTCCTGCTGATAACCGTTGAGATCGTCAGTGCGCGGATAGCCCGCCTGCACGCCGGCTTCCACCATCGCATGGAACAGCGGATTATTATTCTGTTTCGGCGTAGCGACGCTCACCGGGCCGTCGCCGCCGTGATAGTCGTTAGGGCCGATATCGCGGGTTTCCGCTTTTCGGTAATAGGGTAGGCAGTCGAGGTAGCTCCAGTGTTCCAGCCCCGGCGCGGCGGCCCAGTTATCAAGGTCCATGGCGTTGCCGCGGATATAACACATGCCGTTAATTAGCGAGGATCCGCCGAGACCTTTACCGCGTCCGCACTCCATGCGGCGGTGGTTCATATAGGGTTCCGGTTCGGTCTCATAGGCCCAGTTGTAGCGTTTGCCCTGCAGCGGGAAAGCCAGCGCGGCGGGCATCTGGGTGCGGAAATCAAAGCGGTAATCCGGACCGCCCGCTTCCAGCAGCAGGACGGTGGTGTTGGGATCTTCCGTTAAACGCGTCGCGAGGACGTTGCCGGCGGAGCCGGCGCCAATAATGATGTAGTCAAACTGCAAAAATGACCTCCTGGTTAAAATATGGATTGAAACTGACCCATCTCAACCTGGATGGATTTCACTTGGGTATAGCTCTGTAGCGTCATCACGCCATTTTCTCGGCCAATGCCGGAGTGCTTATAGCCGCCGACCGGCATTTCCGCCGGCGATTCGCCCCAGCTGTTGATCCAGCAAATGCCTGCTTCCAGCTGGTGGATGATGCGGTGAGCGCGGTTCAGATCCGGCGTGACGACGCCAGCGGCAAGGCCGTACTCGGTGGCGTTGGCGCGGCGAATCACTTCCGCTTCGTCGTCATAGCTGAGAATCGACATCACCGGTCCGAAGATCTCTTCGCGCACGATAGTCATGTCGTCGGTGCAGTCGGTGAAGACCGTCGGAGCGACCCATGCGCCATTATCGAAGCCTTCGCCTTTGAGCACATCGCCGCCGCACAGCAGGCGAGCGCCTTCGCTTTTGCCGCTCTCGATATAGCGCAGGACATTCTGGCGATGCGGGAAGCTGACCAGCGGGCCGAAGTTGGTATCGTCGGCAAACAGGTCTCCGGCGTGGATACGGCCCACGCGCTCCAGGATCTTGTGCTCAAATTCGGCTTTAAATTTCGCGGGCACAAACACGCGGGTGCCGTTGGTGCAGACCTGACCGGAGCTGTAGAAATTGGCCATCATGGCGATATCGGCGGCGAGGTCGAGGTTGGCATCTTCCGCGATAATCAGCGGTGATTTACCGCCCAGCTCCATGGTCACCTCTTTTAAAGAAGAGGCGGCGGAGTTGGCCATGACTTTTTTGCCGCTGGCGACACCGCCGGTGAAGGAGATTTTGGCGATGTCCGGATGCTCGGTCAGGTACTGGCCGGTTTCGGCGCCGATCCCCGGCAGGACGTTGAAGACCCCTTCCGGCAGACCCGCTTCGCGGTAGATTTCCGCCAGCTTCAGCGCGGTGAGCGGAGTGACTTCGCTTGGTTTAAAGATCATCGCGTTACCGGCGGCCAGCGCCGGGGCCGATTTCCACAGCGCTATCTGGATCGGGTAGTTCCAGGCGCCGATACCGGCGACCACGCCAAGCGGTTCACGGCGGGTGTAGACAAAAGAAC
Organism: Gerosis bhagava; assembly: GCA_022318305.1. Taxonomy (NCBI): domain Eukaryota; kingdom Metazoa; phylum Arthropoda; class Insecta; order Lepidoptera; family Hesperiidae; genus Gerosis; species Gerosis bhagava. Next base: position 3,012 of record DWRD01000066.1, read on the forward strand.
TGTCGCGCAGCGGGATCTGGCTGCCTTCCAGCGCCGGGATCAATCCGGCGTAGTACTCCAGTACATCGGCGCCGGTCACGATATCGACGGCGGCGGTTTCGCTCAGCGGTTTGCCGGTATCAAGCGTCTCCAGACGCGCCAGCTCATCGTTACGTTCGCGCAGAATATCAACCGCTTTACGCAGGATCCGCGAGCGCGCCATCGCGCTCATCGCCGCCCAGACTTTTTGCCCCTGTTGGGCGCTTTTTACCGCACGGTCGACGTCTTCACGCCCGGCGGCCTGGACGGTTGCCAGCACTTCCCCAGTGGCAGGGTTGATGGTCTCGAAAGTTTTACCGCTGGTGGCGGCGACAAACTTGCCGTGAATATAAAGCTGCTGTTCGGCCATTCGGGACATGGTTTCCTCCATTATTGCGAAGTCGGTGGCAGATACTGCCTGATGAAATGGTCCGCGAGCGCCTCAGCGCGGGCTTTGTCGAGCGGTTTACCGCTTAACGCCGCACGCAGCCACAGGCCATCGATCAGCGCCGCCAGGCCATAGCCCGCTTCCTGCGCCTGCTCGCGCGGCAGCTGGCGCTGAAACTCATAGACGATATTCGATAACAAACGCTTACTGCTGACCTGCTGCAGGCGGTAGAGCATCGGCTGGTGCATACTGCTGGCCCAGAAGGCAAGCCAGGCCTTCATCGCCGCGCCGCTTATCTGGCTGTCGTCGAAATTGCCGGCGACGATGGCCCGCAGACGCCGTTCAGCGCTGGCGCCGGGTAGCGCCCGCAGCCGCTGTAACACCGCATGACGTAGCTGGCCGGTGATGTCGCGCATCGTCGCCTCCAGCAGGCCGTTTTTGTCCTTGAAATAGTGGCTGATGATGCCCGTCGATACGCCCGCCCGGCGGGCGATCTGCGCGATGGTGGCGTCATGCATGCCGACCTCATTAATCGCCGCCAGCGTAGCGTCAATCAGCTGTCGCTGACGTATCGATTGCATCCCCAGTTTTGGCATTTCCCGGACTCCATTCATCAGATTTGTTTATCTATTAAAGCGGTTTTTGATTGGACGTTCAATATAAAATGTGTCTTAATTGTTACCGATTTGCTTTTTAATAGTTGCAATAAATGTAAGGAGAATGGATGACAGACCTTTCGCCGAGCAGAGAAAAGGACAAAATCAATCCGGTGGTTTTTTACACTTCCGCAGGACTGATTTTGTTGTTTTCCCTGATGACTATCTTCTTCAGCGATTTTTCCGCGGCCTGGATTGGCCGTACCCTGAACTGGGTTTCTAAAACCTTCGGCTGGTATTATTTACTCGCCGCCACGCTGTATATCGTGTTCGTCGTCTGTATTGCCTGTTCCCGCTTTGGCTCGGTGAAACTGGGGCCGGAGCACTCGAAGCCGGAGTTTAGCGTGCTGAGCTGGGCGGCGATGCTGTTTGCCGCCGGGATCGGCATCGACCTGATGTTCTTCTCGGTCGCCGAACCGGTCACGCAGTATATGCAGCCGCCGGAAGGGGCGGGGCAGACCATGGAAGCCGCCCGCCAGGCGATGGTGTGGACGCTATTCCACTACGGGCTCACCGGCTGGTCGATGTACGCCCTGATGGGAATGGCGCTGGGATACTTTAGCTATCGTTATAATTTGCCGCTTACCATCCGCTCCGCGCTCTATCCTATCTTCGGGAAAAAGATTAATGGCCCCATCGGCCACAGCGTCGATATCGCCGCGGTGATCGGTACGATTTTCGGTATCGCCACCACCCTCGGTATCGGCGTGGTGCAGCTCAATTATGGCCTGAGCGTGCTGTTCCATATTCCTGATTCATTGGGGGCAAAGGCGGCGCTGATTGTATTGTCGGTGATTATCGCCACCATTTCGGTGACCTCCGGCGTGGATAAGGGCATTCGTATCCTTTCCGAGCTCAACGTGGTACTGGCGCTGGGGCTGATCTTATTCATTCTGTTTATGGGCGATACCGAGTTCCTGCTCAATGCGCTGGTGTTGAACGTCGGGGATTACGTCAATCGCTTTATGGGAATGACGCTGAACAGCTTCGCCTTCGACCGCCCGGTGGAATGGATGAATAACTGGACGTTATTCTTCTGGGCCTGGTGGGTGGCATGGTCGCCGTTTGTCGGCTTGTTCCTGGCGCGTATTTCGCGCGGGCGCACCATTCGCCAGTTTGTGGTAGGTACGCTGATTATTCCGTTCACTTTCACCTTGCTGTGGCTGTCGGTATTCGGCAATAGCGCGCTGTATGAAATTATTCACGGCAATGCGGATTTTGCCGCCGAAGCCATCGCTCACCCGGAGCGCGGTTTCTATAACCTGCTGGCGCAGTATCCGGCGTTTACCTTTAGCGCCTCGGTCGCCACCATTACCGGCCTGCTGTTTTACGTCACCTCAGCGGACTCCGGCGCGCTGGTGCTCGGCAACTTCACTTCGAAGCTGAAGGATATTAATAGCGATGCGCCGAACTGGCTGCGCATCTTCTGGTCGGTGGTGATTGGCCTGTTGACCCTCGGTATGCTGATGACTAACGGCATCTCCGCCCTACAGAACGCGACGGTGATCATGGGGCTACCGTTCAGCTTTGTGATTTTCTTCGTGATGGCGGGGTTATATAAGTCATTGAAGGTGGAGGATTATCGCCGTGAAAGCGCTAACCGTGATACCGCGCCGCGTCCGCTTGGTGTGCAGGATCGTCTGAGCTGGAAAAAGCGCCTGTCACGCCTGATGAACTATCCCGGCACGCGCTATACCCGCCAGATGATGGAGACGGTATGCTTCCCGGCGATGGAAGAGGTGGCGCAGGAGCTGAAGCTGCGCGGCGCTTACGTTGAGCTGAAAAGCCTGCCGCCGGAAGAGGGGGATAACCTTGGTCACCTCGATCTGCTGGTGCATATGGGCGACGAACAGAACTTCGTCTACCAGATTTGGCCGCAGCAGTACTCGATTCCCGGTTTTACCTACCGGGCGCGCAGCGGCAAATCGACCTACTACCGTCTTGAGACTTTCCTGCTGGAAGGAAGCCAGGGTAACGACCTGATGGATTACAGCAAAGAGCAGGTGATCACCGATATTCTCGACCAGTACGAGCGGCACCTGAACTTTATTCATCTACACAGGGAAGCGCCGGGGAATAGCGTCACCTTCCCTGGAATGTAAACCCGCTTTTACCAGGGCGTCATGTAATAAATGACGCCCTTTTCTTGCAATCTAATACATTGTCAATTTACAGCTTTAATTATTAAATAGCCATTTAATGTACTATTTGTGCTTAATTAAAATGTTTTATTTGTGTTATTACTGGTTGTCATATAGTCATGGGGGGATATCTACGCTTAAATATCATTATTTGCAAATAATGGAATGAAATAATGAGTCCTCCAGGATTGCTTCCAGGAGCGACAACGATATTTAACCGTATATCTGTTGAGCTTCCGATTGACGGACTTTCTTTCTGGAAATTGTCTGGAGATGCAGCAATTTCAACGCCATTTTCTTTTGAAGCCGTGTTGCTGGCGACGGATGCGCGTATCGATCGTAGCACCTTGCTGGGAGAGTCGGTTACGGTTGCTGTTCCTGTAAAAAACGCGTTAGAACCGCGATATTTTAATGGCAAAGTCACCGGGATTGGCGTGGGGGCGATAGAGCTGTCAGGGAACCGATATGCGGCTTATTCGCTGACGCTTGAATCAGATTTATGGCCGATGCAGCGCGATCGTAATTCGCGCATCTTTCAGGAAAAAACAGTTCCGCAGATTGTGGTCATGCTATTGGCTGAATACCAGGTAAATGTTGAAGATGCGCTGCTGGAACAATATCGTGTCTGGGATTACTGTGTTCAATATCAGGAAAGTAGTTTTGATTTTATCAGCCGCTTAATGGAGCACGAAGGTATTGCTTATTATTTTCGCCACGATCGTGATAAGCATACGCTGGTTCTGGTTGATGCCGCTGAAAGTTATCATTCGATTACTGGTTATGAAGACATTCCCTACCAGTACACATCATTGCGTGGAAGTACGCCGGCCGAGGGCATCTCACGCTGGGCGATGCAGGATAACGTCACTCCGGGGCTATATAGCCTTGATGATTATGATTTTCGTAAACCGAATGCCTGGTTGCTGCAGGCGCGACAAAATCCGCTCTCCCCACGGCCGGGAAAAATTGATGTTTATGACTGGCCTGGTCGCTTTGTGGAGCATGAACAGGGGGCAAACTACGCCCGTCTTCGTCAACAGCGCTGGCAGGTGGAACAGCATAAAATTAACGCTGCCTCGACGGCGCCGGGCATTGTGCCTGGCGCGCGATTTCAATTAAGCAACGCGCCGTTCTTTGGCGACAATGGCGAATATCTTACCATCCAGGCGCATTATGAATTCGAGGAAAACCGTTACGCCAGTGGTGCTGATAATCAGGCCATTCAGCGCATTGATTTTGTCGTGATCCCGTCGTCTACCGTCTTCCGTCCGCCACTGGCGACACCCTGGCCGCGTACCTATGGTCCGCAGACAGCAAGAGTGGTGGGCCCTCGGGCTGAGAGTATCTGGACCGATAAATATGGGCGCGTCAAAGTGAAATTCCACTGGGATCGAGAAGGAAATAACGACGATAGCAGTTCCTGTTGGGTACGCGTATCGAGCGTCTGGGCAGGACAGGGGTTTGGCGGGATACAGATCCCGAGGGTCAATGATGAAGTGATCGTTGACTTTATTAACGGCGATCCCGACCGCCCAATAATTATCGGGCGCGTTTATAACGAATCTAGTTTACCGCCGTGGGCGCTACCGAACGAGGCCACGCGGATGGGGTTTATGACCCGTAGCAAAGATGGGCATAAAGATAATGCGAGCTATCTTTTCTTCGAAGATCGGGCGGGCAGCGAATCGGTTGATTTACACGCTGAAAGAGATATGAATATTTCAGTAGAGAACGATAAAACTGCGGCTATTGATGGCCACTATCTCACAAAAATAGGCAAAACGCAGACCCATGAAGTGATGGATGACGCCGTTTTTACTTATCTGTCCAGGCGTACCACCAGGGTTGAAAAAGCAGAAGAATCCATTTTTAACCAGGGTGAAACCAAGACAATCGCGAAGGGGAGAAAACTGGCCATCACCGACGGTGGCGATTTTTCACAGATTAACGGTGATGTGACGACCACCATTAATGGTACTGCCTGCACGACAATAAACATCGGCGATCGGTACCTGACCCTGGAAGATGGCAGCATGTGGCTGAAGGTTTCCGCGGGAGGACGGCACGTTGAAATCCACGACGGCGATGAATTAATAGTCCGTAGCGGCGGGCGTAAAAATACCATCATCGGCGGATTAACAACAACCGTAGCTGGAGGTTGGGCCCAAAAAGTGACTACCGGTGATATCGAGATATCGACCCCTGATACCATGATATTGCGAGGAGAAAAGAAAATTGACCTCCAGTGCCCGGATTATTTTGAATATAAAGCGGCGGCGATGTCGGTCAAACTTAATGATACCGCGCTGGCCCTAACAGAAATTAGCGTCAAAGGATTAAAATACGAAACTAATCCCGTGGTGTTTAAGTTTCGCGGCGGCGGGGCGCATTTTGAGATCAATGGTAATAGGCTGGAGTATAATTTATTGTCTTTGCAGACCGCACTATTAACAATCATTACATGAGAAATATAATGGAAAAATATTCAGGGATCATCATTCGTGGGCCCTTCTATGCCTTGATGGCTGCGGTTGTCTTCTGCTTTGCCCGAGGTTTTTTCTTCTACTGGCTGATTAAAAGGGATCCCGTAGCGACTCGCGCTAGTATCGTCTCTTATTATCCTAAAACACCGAACGATCGTGGCGAGGTGAGTATTGTATTAACGTACAGCTTTAGTGCCGGAGGTAAAATTTATAGCAAGGCCAATCAGTTTATGACTATTAATATGGTGGATCTCGATAAGGTTTATGTGGGAAAAGAGGTGCCCGTGATCTACTATCGGGCTAATCCGAAGTACAGTAAGTTAGATTATTATCATCAGGAGTTAAGACAGAGATGATAACCTTGTGGGGATAAATAACAGCAACCGGGTAGACCCGGCTACTATTTTAGTATCAGAGAGTAGAAATCGGTGAATACTATTTCGCCGCCAGCTCCCGGCGAATGATTTCCGCCCCGGCGCTTAGCGCATGCAGCTTACCGCTGGCGACCTGACGCGATAACGGCGCCATGCCGCAGTTGGTTGATGGATAGAGCTTGTCGGCGTCGACGAACTGCAGGGCTTTACGCAGCGTGCTGGCCACCTCTTCTGGCGTCTCAATGGCGTTGGTCGCCACATCGATTGCTCCGACCATCACTTTCTTACCGCGGATGAGCTCCAGCAGGTCCATCGGTACGCGCGAGTTGTGGCACTCCAGCGAAATAATATCGATAGAAGAGGTCTGCAGTTTCGGGAACGCCTCTTCATACTGGCGCCATTCGGAGCCGAGCGTTTTTTTCCAGTCGGTATTGGCCTTAATGCCGTAGCCATAGCAGATATGTACGGCGGTTTCGCATTTCAGCCCTTCAACGGCTTTTTCCAGCGCGGCGATCCCCCATTCATTGACTTCATCAAAGAAGACGTTAAAGGCGGGTTCATCAAACTGAATAATATCTACCCCGGCGGCTTCTAATTCCCGGGCTTCCTGGTTGAGAATTTTGGCAAATTCCCATGCCAGCTTTTCACGGCTTTTATAGTGATCGTCATACAGCGTATCGATCATGGTCATTGGCCCCGGCAGGGCCCATTTAATCGGTTTGTTGGTGAGTTGACGCAGATATTTCGCATCTTCGACAAACACCGGCTGCTGGCGCTCGACGGCGCTGACGACGGTCGGCACGCTGGCGTCATAGCGGTTGCGAATTCTCACCGTTTGCCGTTTCTCAAAATCGACGCCGCTGAGATGTTCAATAAAGGTGGTGACAAAGTGCTGACGCGTCTGCTCGCCATCGCTGACGATATCAATGCCTGCGCGCAGCTGATCGTCGAGCGATAAACGCAGCGCATCGCGTTTGCCCAATACTAACTCTTCATTCTGTAATTTCCACGGCGACCACAGCGTTTCGGGCTGCGCCAGCCAGGTCGGTTTCGGTAAACTGCCTGCGGTGGATGTCGGGAGCAATGTTTTCATACAGGTGACCTTTATTTTTTATGATTTAGAGAGCGTAATGAGCTGACCATTGCTCAAGAATATGCTGGTACGGCTTAATAAACTGTTGTTCGGTAAATTTGCCCTGTTCAATCGCCAGGCGGCTGCGCTCTTCGCGGTCATAGACAATCCGGGTAAACGAATGATCCTGATTATTCAGGTTCGGCTGATAGCACTGCCCGGCCGCGGAGTTGGCGTTGTAAATTTCCGGGCGATAAATCTTCTGGAACGTTTCCATGGTGCTAATGGTACTAGCAAGCTCAAGGTTGCTGTAATCGCTAAGCAGATCCCCCGCGCAGAAGAAGGCCAGCGGCGCTACGCTATTGGCCGGCATAAAGTAACGCACCTGCAGGCCCATCTTATTGAAATAGGCTTCGGTGAGGGCCACGCCATCCTGCTGGTATTCGACGCCGAGAATAGGGTGCTGATTACCGGTCCGGCGGTAAGTATGCTTATTGGATACGCTCAGGCAGATGACCGGCGATTTTTTAAAACATTCATGGTATTCGGCAGAGTGCGTGAAGTGCTTGAAGATATTGCCATGCAGAACGCCATAATCTTCCGGCACGCTGAAGGTTGCCTTGTCTTTATTATATTCCGGCAGTAATACGCTAAAATCATAATCGCGCACATAAGAGGAAAAGTTATTTCCTACAATGCCTTCGCTACGCGTATTGGTGGCTTTATCGATAATATTGGTTTGCAGAATCTCAATCACCGGGAATGCCGCATTCTGGCCGTTAGCGGTAATATTCATCTCGACTGAGATAATATCGAGTTCGACGGAATAACGGTCGCCGTGCGGATTATCCCACTGCACCAGGTTATTAAAGCGATTATCAATCATCGTCAGCGTGTTGCGCAGGTTCTGCTGACGGTTTTCGCCCCGCGCCAGGTTGGCAAAATTGGTGGTAATACGCGTATTTTTCGCCGGGTTATAGTGTTCATCAAAACGACTGCGTTTAATCGTAAAGGTAAAGTCTGTCATCGTCTCTTTCCACCCTGGGTTCTGATATAAAAATGCAGGTATTTCACATTCCCAGAATGACCTTGCGATTTATCTGGATTTATTATTCAGTAGCATTCATATTGTCTGCAGTTGCTGAAGACTATTTTTGCCAGAGTCATTGAGTGAGTGAAAGAGAGTTAATTTCAATACGGCATGAGCCATCTTCATGATCCGTCATGTGCTCTGCGTAGACGTGCAAGAGTGGAATGAAATAGCCCCGGCTTAGGCATCGTTAGCCGGGGCAAGACCGGTTTTACCAGCAGATAAACCCGCCATCGACCACCAGATCGACGCCGGTGCAGAATGAGGCGGCGTCGCTGGCGAGGAATAGCGCCGGGCCGGCCATCTCTTCAACCTTCGCCATGCGCTGCATCGGGGTCTGGCTTTCAAACTCGCGGGTCTGATGCACCATCTCCGGGCGGGTATTCATCGGCGTGGCGGTATAGCCGGGGCTGATGGCGTTGACGCGGATCCCTTTATCAACCCACTCCATGGCCAGGCTTTTCGACAGGTGGATAACGCCGGCTTTCGAACAGTTGTAATGCGCCTGATCGAGGCCACGGTTAACGATAATCCCCGACATCGAGGCGATATTAATAATCGACCCGCCGCCAGACTCGAGCATCAATTCCGCTTCTGCTTTGCAGGAGTTCCATACGCCGGTGAGGTTGATGTCGATAACCCGCTGCCACTGCTCGCTTTCCATCTCCAGGGCCGGATTGGCGTTGGCGATACCGGCGGCGTTAACGGCGATATCGAGGCGGCCAAAGCGGCTTTTGGCCAGCGCAACGGCGGCGCGCAGGTCGGCAAGCTGGCGGACATCGCCGGTATAAGAACAGGCCTGGCCGCCGATGGATTCAATATGGCCGACCGTTTCCGCCAGGCCGCCGTCGTCGCGAAGATCAAAACAGACCACCCGCGCGCCGGCGCTGGCGAGCGCGCAGGCGATGGTTTGGCCGATGCCGCTGCCGGCGCCGGTCACGAAAGCGACGCGCTCCTGCAGGTTAAACAGCTGCTGTGCAAAGTCTTTGCCGATCATAGTGATTACTCTCTTCAGTATAGTGTCGAACGTCAGGGTCCCGGTTTCCCGGATGGCGGCGCGTAGCGCCTTATCCGGGCTACCCTTCGGCGGTATTACGTAGCCCCGGTAAGCAAAGCGCCACCGGGGGCCGTCCCGGAGTGGTGGCGCCAATGCGGGATGCCTTATTCGGGCGATAGGGCCCGCTAACCTCGGGGGATTACGACATAATTAAACCGCCATCGATATTAATGGTCTGCCCGGTGAGGTAGCGTGCGTCGTCGGAGGCGAGGAAGGCCACCAGCCCGGCCACGTCTTCCGGCTTACCGGCACGCTTCATCGGGATCCCTTCGACCCATTCCGCCATCAGTTCGCCCTTGCCGTAGCGCTTCTGCTCGGTGCTGAGAATTTCTCCCCACACGCGATCGTTGTAATCCCACATTTCACTCTCAATGATGCCGGGGCAGAAGGCGTTGACGGTGATGTTCCACGGCGCCAGTTCGTGCGCCAGGCTTTGGGTAATACCGATCACGCCCATTTTGCTGGCGGCGTAGTGCGGCGTGTAGATAAAGCCCTGACGCCCCTGGCCGGAAGAGGTATTAATCAGGCTGCCGTGGTTCTGTTTCACCATATATTTAGCGGCCTCGCGGCAGCACAGCCACACGCCTGTGGTGTTAACCGCGAGCACTTTTTCAAAATCGGCCTTTGGCATCCGATCGTAGTAATCGATGGTGATCACCCCGGCGTTCTGAATGGAGACGTCAATGGCGCCGAAGCGCGCGGCGGCCTGCTCATACAGCGACTGTACCTGCGCTTCGTCGGTCACATCGACCTGCAGCGATAAAATATCCGCCTGATAGCGCTGACGCAGGGTTTCGGCGGTCTCGTGAACGCGCTCGGCGTTGGAGACCATCACCAGATTAGCGCCGTCGCGGGCAAAGCGCTCCGCAATACCTGCGCCGATGCCGCGGCAAGCGCCGGTGATAACTACCGTTTTATTATGGAAATCTCGTTGCATATTTTTTCCCTTTCGATAAGCCGGGCGCCGGGCCCGGCGGAATACGTGAATACGGTTGCGATTAGCTGGAGGTGGCGCCGTTCGGCGGGATCGCGGCCAGCTTCTCTTCGTGGCGGCGCATCAGAATGACTTTGTTCTGCAGCTTCTGCTGGAACTGGTCGACGACAACGGCGGTGACGATCACCAGGCCCTTAATGACCATCTGCCAGAAGTCGCTAACTCCCATCATCACCATGCCGTCGGCGAGGAAGACGATCACGAAGGCGCCGATAATCGAGCCGGTCACCCGACCGCGGCCTCCTGCCAGCGCGGTTCCGCCGAGCACGGTGGCGCCGATGGCGTCCATCTCAAACATGTTGCCGGTCATCGGGTGGGCGGTTTGTAGCTGAGAGGCGACGATCAAGCCGACGAAGGCGGCGCACAGGCCGGAGAAGGCGTAGACGAAAATTTTGGCTTTGACGATCGGTACACCCGCGAGGCGAGCGGCGGATTCGTTGCCGCCGATAGCGTAGATGTAGCGACCAAGCGGCGTTTTGGTCGTCAGCCAGTAGCCCAGTACCAGGAAGCCGATCATCAACCAGATCGGCAGATAAACGCCAAGCAGCGTACCGGAGCCCAGCGTGGCGAAACCGGTATTGCCCAGCGCTTCCATGCCGTTGAGGTTCGGGTAGGTGCTGCCGTTGTTAAACAGCAGGGCGGAGCCGCGGGCGACGTACATCATCCCTAAGGTGCAGATAAACGGCGCGACGCCGAAGCGGGTAATCACCGCGCCGTTAACCAGCCCTACCAGCACGCCGAAGACCGCGACGCAAAGGATGACCTCCGGGACGTTAAAGAAGATGATATCGCCGTTCCATAGCGGTAGCCCGTTGGTCAGCAGCGCGCCCGCGACCATCCCGCAGATACCTGCCACCGCGCCGACGGACAGGTCAATGCCGCCGGTGAGGATCACCAGCGTCATACCGATGGCCAACAGGCCGGTAATCGCCACGTGCTGGGTCATGATCAGCAGGTTAGAGGCGGTCAGGAAGTTCGGTACCATCACGCTGAAGAATGCGATCACCAGCAGCAGGGCGATGAAGGTTCTGGCCTTCAGCAGGTACATATAAATCATATATTTCTGGTTCATGATGGATTCCAGCCTGATTAATCTTGAGGTGTTGAAGCCGCGATTAACTTTTCGCGGGTCACCGCATGGCGCGGTAAATCGGCGGTAATGCGGCCATCGGCCATCACCAGGATGCGGTCGGCCAGCGCCATCACTTCATCCAGCTCCGAAGAGGAGAACATGACCGCCAGCCCCTGCTGGGCCATTTTGCCGATCAGGTGATAGACGTCGGTTTTCGCGCCGACGTCGATGCCGCGCGTCGGTTCATCAAGGAACACCACCTGCGGCTGGGTCATCAGCGCCTTACCCAGCACCACTTTTTGTTGGTTGCCGCCGCTCAGCGAGGTGATGGGTAAATTGGCGTCGCTTACTTTGATCGCCAGTTGCTGAATCATCTCTTTTACGCAGGACTCTTCTTTCTGCGGATTCAGCCAGCGCCAGGCGCGGCGGAAACCCTGCAGGCTAAAATCAGAGAGCGTCATGTTGGATTGAATCGACATCATCTGCACCACGCCTTCGCCCTGGCGGTCTTCCGGCACCAGCGCCAGCCCCTTTTTCAGGCGATGTTGAAAGCGAGATTTACCGATGCTTTCGCCGTTAAGATGTACCTCGCCGCTCTGGCAGGGCATCAGGCCGACCAGCCCTTTAAACAGCTCGGTGCGCCCGGCGCCCAGCAGGCCGTAAATACCGATCACTTCGCCCTTGCTGAGGGTGAAGGTGACATCATTGAGTTTGTAGCCGCCGCTCGGATGCAGCGCGGTCAGCCCCTTGACCTCAAGCACCGCGTTGCCTTTTGGCGCGGGCTGATAATCAAAGTGCTTTTTCTTGTCGCCGACCATCTGCTCGATGATCCACGGCACGCTGGCGTCGCTGACGTTACGCTCGCTGATAAAGCGGCCGTCACGGAAAATGGTGATGTTGTCGCCAATCTCCATCAGCTCTTCGAGGCGATGCGAAATGTAGATAATGGTGACGCCGCGGCGCTTAAGCTGCTCGATAACCTTAAACAGCACTTTGACTTCTGACTGGCTCAGCGCCGAGGTGGGTTCATCCATAATCAGCACGCGGGTGTCTTTCGATAGCGCGCGGGCGATTTCAACCAGCTGCTGATGACCAATCCCCAGTTCGCCCAGCTGCGTGTAGGGATCGACGTCGAGCTCCAGCCGCTCCAGTAGCGATTTGGCTAACGCATATTGATATTTTTCGTTGATGCGTCCTTTCTGAAAGAATTCATTAGCCATGAATATGTTGTCCATCACATTCATATTGGGGAATAAATTCAGTTCCTGGAAAATAATGCTGATGCCTAATTTCTCTGCCTGGTGGGTAGAGTTTAAAGTCACCGCTTCGCCATCGAGAATAATTTGACCGGAGGAGGGCGTTTCCACGCCGGCAAGCATTTTCATCATGGTGGATTTACCCGCACCATTTTCTCCGATCAGAACGTTAACCTTATTTCGATAGACCCGGTAATTCACGTTATCCAGCGCGGTCACGCCGGGATAAATGCGCGAAAGGCCGCGGGTTTCGATAATCACTTCAGATTCGACTGGTTGGGGAGCGACGATATCTTGCGGCGTCATATTATTGTCCCCCCGGATGAACGATTTTCGCCGGGGTGATTTCCGGAATAGTTTGCGGAATATCCCAGGCCGAAAAGACGCCATACACTTCTACGTTGTCGCCGGTTTTCAGGTTGGCCGCCTGAATCATTTTGACCGCCTGACTATTAATATTTTTGCTGTATTCGCCAAACAGCACCTGGTCGTTAAAGTCCTGGTAGCTGGCGCCGCGGTAACCGTCGCGCAGCAGGGTGCCGCGCAGAGTAGGGCCAATCTGCACCAGCACATTACCGATGCTGCCATCGGCGAGGGTCATCTTGCCGCTGCGCGAGGCGCTATCCAGCTTGCTGACGGCGCCCGCCACCTTGACGTAAAAGATGCACGGGTTTTCGTCCTGGGCGCGGTAGCCCAGCGCTTTGCAGGCGCTATCGATATCTTTTTGCGCCTTCAGCGCGCTCATCAACTCCGCCGCCGGGCGGGCGTTGGCGACCACCTGCGGCACGATGCTCTGCTGCCAGGTTTTATCGATGTTCGCCATATGCGGATTGGGCGGGGATTTCAGGTCTGCCAGCTCCTGCTGCGAGACGATGCGGCAGCCGCCAAGCGCCAGAACGGCCAGCGCCAGACAGGTTTTCTTATACATAATGCTCTCCTCTGCGCCCCCGCAGGGGCGCAACCACCCGAACTCAGGACTTGATATTGAAGTCCTGAACTTTATCTGCGTTATCCTGGGTAATCAGAATGCCGCGGAACATCACGCGCTGCTTCGCCGGCTTTTCGCCTTTTTGCAGGTAGTTATCGAGATCGGTAACGCCCTGGGCGGCGATGGCCTGCGCCTGGAGCATCACGGTCGCCTGTAGCGTGCCTGCCTTCACCGCATCGCGTTCGTCGTTGCTACCGTCGATGCCGACGACAATCACATCGTTACGATTGGCCGCTTTCAGCGCCGCGATGGCGCCAAGAGCCACCGGGCCGTTACCGCAGATCACCCCTTTGACATCCGGGTGAGCCTGCAGAATGCTATCCATAATGCGTTTGCCGTCGATCAGGGTGCCTTTGGCATCCTGTTTTGCCACGCTGACCATATCCGGGTACTGGTCAATCACCTGGTGGAAGGATTTAGAACGGGTGACGCAGTTATTATCGGCGAGGTTGCAGGTCAGTTCGGCGTATTTGCCTTTTTCCGCCATTTTCTCAACAAATACGTTGGCGACTTCTGAACCGGCCTGGAAGTTATTGTGGGTAATTTGTTCCAGCGCGACATCATCAACCGGAATTTCACGGTTAATTAAGACCACCGGAATACCCGCTTTTTTGGCTTTTTCAATGGCGGCGACGCTGGCGGTGGAGTCGGCATTATCGAGAATAATTCCCTGCACCTTTTTACCAATGGCGGTATCAATCAGCTCATTTTGCTTTTTTACATCTTCGCCATGCGAAAGCACGGTCGTTTTATAGCCGAGGGCTTGCGCTTTTTCGCTGGCGCCTTTGGCTTCCGAGGCGTAATAAGGGTTATCCAGCGAGTTAACCATTATCATAATGGTGCCTTTTTCGGCGCTATGCGCGGCAAAGGAAAAGGCGGTCAGGGTCGCAGCGGTTAAAAGAGTTAAACGTAATTTCATGACTCTGTTCCTGTATTTTTATATTCGAACAAATGATCCCTGAGCGGGCAGGGTTTACGGTCTGAAATTTCCCCAGAATAAATTCGGGGGTTGCGATACATCGTTATGGGCCGGGGTTCTCCTGTAGTGGGTTAATAAGGTTCGTCGCCCAATCTGACGCCGATGGGCATCAGGCCGGCGAATCCGGTTTCCATAATGTTCTGTTTACCGCATGGCGCCACTCCTGCCAGCGCTGCTGTAGGCGCTGGTGGCGGGCCATGTCGGGTTGAAAAGCGCTGTGTTCGGTTAAGAAGGCTTGCAGGTCGGCGGTTTCACCCGGAGTGAGGGCTTTTCGCGCCAGCAGCGCCGCGCCGATGGCGGACAGTTCCGGGATATCGCTGCGCATCACCGGGCAGCCGAGCAGGTCGGCCTGGTATTGCATCAGCCAGTCGTTGTTGGTTGGACCGCCGTCGACCATTAATGCCGTCAGGGTGAATTCAGCGTGCTGGCGCATCGCCGCCACCACGTCGGCGATTTGATAGGTAATGGATTCCAGCGCCGCGCGGATCAGGTGCGCGCGCTTGACCCCGCGGCTAAGGCCGCAGATTACCCCGCGGGCGCTGTCGTCCCACCAGGGGGCGCCGAGCCCGGTCAGCGCCGGTACGAAGTAGACCCCTAAAGTCGAATCGACGGAGGCGGGCAGGGTATTCAGCTCATGGGCCAGGTCGGCTGCGGAGAGTTCGCTCAGTCCGGTGCTGTCCGCCATCCATGCTACCGCATCGCCGGTATGGGGGATGTTGCCTTCCAGTCCCCACACCAGCTGGTCGCCATCGTGCCAGGCGACGGTGGTCGCCAGGGCGGCAATATCGCACTGGGCCGATTGGACCGGCGCCATCACCGAGGAGCCGGTACCGTAGGTGGCTTTCACACAGCCAGCTTCGCCAAGGGCGTGGCCGAATAGCGCGGCGTGGGAGTCGCCAATCATCGCCATCACCGGGATACCGTCGGGGATCGCCGCCAGCCCTTTGGTGTAGCCGAACAGCCCGCTCGACGGTTTAATCTCCGGCAGCGCCGCGCGCGGAATACCAAACAGCGTCAGCATCTCCTCATCCCACTCGCCGCGGTGCAGATTCAGCAATTGGGTGCGGGCAGCGTTGGAGTAATCGCAGAAGAAAGATTGTCCGCCGGTTAAATTCCACAGCAGCCAGCTGTCGATAGTGCCGAGGCAAATCTCGCCGCGCGCGGCAAGCTGATAACCATCGGGAGTGGCATCCAGCAGCCAGCGCATTTTGGAGGCGGAAAACAGCGGTGCAATCGGCAGGCCGGTGGCGTGCTTAATGCGCTGCTCCTGACGATCGCGACGCAGCGTGTCGCAGAAAGCGGCGCTGCGGGTACATTGCCATGTGATGGCGGCGTTAATCGGTTCGCCGCTGGCGCGATACCAGCCGATAGCGGTTTCTCGTTGATTACTGATAGCCAGCGCCGCGACGTTTTCCGCGCCGACGTGCGCCACCGCTTTGGCGATCACCGCCAGCGAGGCCGCCATCAGCGCCTCGCCGGATTGTTCCACCCAACCTTCGCGCGGGGTTTGGATCGCCAGCGGCTGCGAGAACTTGACGCTGACCTTGCCTTTGCCGTCCAGCACCACGGCTTTCGCGTTGGTGGTGCCTTCATCCAGCGCAATGATGAACTCTTTGGCTGTCGCCTGCATATGATGCTCTCCTCGGTCACACATTGTCCTGGAACGGCGGAAACAGAGATGGTCTCCGGCCATTGCATGCGTCTATGCAGGCCATGATGTGACATATCGTTATCGTTTTTTTAATCACTGAATATATATTCGATAGTGATTATTTATTTGATACCTTAAGCCACAAACCCGGTGATGGGCTACCTGAAAAATCATCAATTGTGCTGGCAATCACATTTCGCAGATTGGGAATATGACACGACGGTGGGGAAGTGAGTGGTTTAATTTGTTGAATTATAATGGGTTATTTTGCAATCCCTGTTGCTGAAAAAACAGCCTCAGGGATTGACGAGGCATAAAACTGCGGAGGATTAGTCGCTAACCAGCAGTCTGGCGGTGGGGTAATCGGTGATTAAAACATCGATATAGCCGCCGGTAAGC
>DWRD01000067.1:0-18926 GCA_022318305.1 Gerosis bhagava
GGGTTAACAGGGCCTTGCCGCGGGTGGTGATATGGGTCACCCGCTGGCCAATCAACTGGCTTTGATAGGGTTGCAACTGTGGAAAGGCGAACCAGGCTTCGGTTAACGGTTCGCCTTTGATAGCCGCCTCCAGGTTATCCGCCGCGCGGCGGATCTCCGGGCCTTCAGGCATAGTTTCGTCCTTTTGTTAGTGCGTGGCGCCGCCGCCAATTTTGACATCGTCATTCTGTTCAAGAGCGACGGCAATTGCCGTTTCCAGCGCCGCGCGTACCGTCGCGACCGACATACTCGCCTCGCCAGGGTGGGCCGCCGCCTGTTCAGGCAGATACGGAATATGGATAAAACCGCCCTTCTGCCCGCTTTTTCCCTGCAGCTGATGCAGCAAACCATACATCACGTGATTGCAGACAAAAGTGCCCGCGGTTTGCGACACCGAGGCCGGGATCCCCTGCTGGCGCAGCGTGTTAACGATCGCTTTGATCGGTAGCGTGCTGAAGCAGGCCGCGGGGCCGTTTGCGACGATCGGCTCATCGATCGGCTGCTGGCCTTTATTGTCGGGGATCCGCGCATCATCGACGTTGATAGCCACACGTTCGACGGTAATATCGACACGGCCGCCGGCCTGCCCTACGGCAATCGTTAGCTGCGGTTGATAGGTTTCAAGCGCGGCGTTCAGCACCGTTAGCGCCTCGCCGAACACGCAGGGTAACTGTTTAGCCACCACCTGCTGCCCGCGAATAATCACGCCATTAAGCTGCTTAACCACTTCCCATGAAGGATTAACCGTTTCGCCGCCGAACGGCTCAAAACCGGTAATTAATACGCCAGCCATCATCCCTCCTTACAGGAACATCAGGAAATAGAGTAAGAATACGTTGACGATCAGCAGCAGGATACCGGTCGGTACCTGGGCTTTAATCACCGCGTTTTTATCCGGCAGTTCCAGCAGCGCCGCCGGTACGATATTAAAGTTCGCCGCCATCGGCGTCATCAGCGTGCCGCAGTAGCCGGAAAACATACCAATCGCCGCCATTACCGCCGGATTGCCGCCATGCTGCAGGACTAAAATCGGAATGCCAACCCCGGCGGTCACGATCGGGAAAGCGGCAAAGGCGTTGCCCATCACCATCGTCAACACCGCCATGCCGATGGCGTACACGGCCACGGCGATAAAGCGGTTATCTACCGCCAGATAGTGCTCGGTCAGCCATGAAATGCTGGTTCCGACGCCCGCCGCGGTAAATAGCAGCCCCAGCACCGCGAGGATTTGCGGCAGGATAAAGGCCCAGCCGACGGAATCCAGCAAACGGCGCGCTTCCTGCATCGGCTGCGCCACCGTTTCATGGGTCATACGAATCGCCATCGCCAGGCCAATCAGCGTACCGACGGTCATCGAGAACAGGGTAATCAGCGTCGCGTGGTTGCCCGGCCCGAAGAGCGCCACCTGCCATGAAGGCAGATTGTTAAACAGCAGTACGCCAATGACGGTGACGACCGGGATCGCCAGCGCCGGATAGAAAAGTTTGTTGCCGAGGCGTTTCGCGCTGGCGGTTTTCTCTTCCTGGGTACGCTGATGGTAGCTGCCGAGGCGCACACCGCCAAAGCCAGCGATCAGCGCCAGTACCACCACCACCCCGCCGACGGCGATATTCACCGTACGCTTATCGCCCACCAGTTGATACGTCCAGTCGCCGAGCAAGAACACCAGCCCGTACAGGCCCCAGAACAGGCCGGTTGTCAGGCGCCGCGGATTGCTTTTGTCGCGCCAGGACATGATAGCCACGACCAGCAGTACCGCGCCGGCCAGCCAATATAAATACGTTTGTTGGAAGTTCATGCCGCACCGCCTTTCGCCTGCCCGGCGTTAACCCGGTCCAGCTCGCGCTGGAGATGGCGATCGAGGCGCCACAGGCGCGCGGCGTGGATCAGGAAGGCGCAGATCGCCGTCGGGATCCCCCACAGGGCAATATGCAACGGCTCGGTCTGGATCCCGCCCGACTCCAGCATAAAGTTGTGCATGAAGATGATCGCGCCAAAGGCGACAAAAATATCTTCACCGAAGAACAGGCCAACGTTGTCGGTCGCCGCCGACATTGCGCGCAGCCGGTAGCGCACATTGCCAGGCAGCGGGCCAAAGCGCTTTTCCGCCGCCCCTTCCGCCATCGGCGCCAGCAGCGGGCGCACCATTTGCGGATGTCCGCCGAGGCTGGTCAAGCCCAGGGCGGCGGTGGCTTCGCGCACGAAAAGATAGACGATCAGCAGTCGTCCGGCAGTCGCGCTATGGATCTTCGCGATCCACGCCTGCGCCCGCTCTTTCAGACCATGGCGCTCCAGCAGCCCGATCACCGCCAGCGGCAACAGCAGAATAAACGGCAGATTACGGGTATTGAGGAAGCCCTCGCCCAGTTTCTCCAGAATAGTGGCTATTGGCATATGCGCCGCCACGCCGGTGACGATCCCGGAGATAATCACCACCAGCACCGGGTTAAAGCGTAATAGAAAACCGACCACAATCACGGCAATGCCGATCAGCGGCCAGAGGGATATCACCTCTTGCATAATAACGTCCTGTTGAGTTGTGAGTGTTGTTAGTTATTTGATTTAATTATTATTAATAATACTAAGGCGGACTATTAATCAATGTCCGCGCTGACGTCGATATTGCGCCCAGCGAAAGCAGCGCGCAAGCGTCGGGCGAAATCGAGCGCATGAGCGCCATCGCCATGCAGGCAGACCGTTTCCGCCTTCACATGCGCCCATTCCCCGCTCAGGCTGCGCACCCGGTTGTGCTGCACCATTTCCAGCGTTTGCGCCAACGCCTGTTCTTCGCTCTCAATCAGCGCGCCCGGCTGGCTGCGCGGCACCAGGCTACCGTCAGCGAGATAACCGCGATCGGCGAAGACTTCCTGGCGCGTCGTCAGTTGATAGCGCTGTCCGGCGCGGATAAGCTCGCTCCCCGCCAGCCCGACCAGTACCAGCCCGGCGTCGGCATCGCGCACCGCGCGAGCGATGGCATCGGCCAGCGGTGGCTCTTTCGCCGCCTGGTTGTACAACATGCCGTGCGGTTTGACGTGCCGCAGCTCGCCGCCCTGGGCATGTACAATCGCCGCCAGCGCGCCAATTTGGTACAGCACCTGGGCGTAGACCGTCTCTGGCGGTAACTGCATCGCGGTGCGGCCGAAATTTTCCCGGTCCGGGAAGCTTGGGTGCGCGCCAATAGCAACGCCGTTTTTCAGCGCCTCGCGCACGCACTGCTGCATGAGCAGCGCATCACCGGCGTGAAAGCCGCAGGCGATATTGGCGGAAGAGACCAGCTGCAGCAGCGCGCTATCGCTGGCGCAGCCTTCGCCGAGGTCGGCATTTAAATCAATTTTCATCGCTTAATCTCCAGGCCAGTTGTTCAAGGTAACGCTGCTGGTCGGCGCGCGCTTTCAGCGCTTCTTCCAGCGAACAGGGGACGAAATGGATCGGCTGACCCAGCGGAATTTGCGCCAGTTGGTACATATCGGCTTCAATAATGCAGGCTATACGCGGATAGCCGCCGGTGGTCTGCGCATCGTTCATCAACACAATCGGCTGGCCGTTATGCGGCACCTGTACCACCCCGGGCAGCAGGCCATGGGAGAGCATTTCCCGGTCGGTTGTGCGTTTGAGCGGCTGGCCCTGCAGGCGGTAGCCCATACGGTTGCTCTGCGGGCTAAGGCGCCACGGCGAACGCCAGAAAGACTCCTGCGACACGCTGTCGAATTCGTGATACTCCGGCCCCGGCAGCGCGCGAATGATATTACCGGTCGGTAGCTGTTTAACGCCGCGCGAGGCGCTAAAGCGGCGGGAGGATTTCCCAATCTTCAATTGATCGCCATCCTGCAACCGGCGCCCTTCGATTCCGCCGATACCGACTTTCAGATCGGTAGAGCGGGAACCTAAAACTTCAGGCACGTCGATACCGCCCGCCACCGCCAGGTAGCTGCGGATCCCATGCTGCGGAGTTTTCAACACCAGCCGCTGCCCGGCCTTCGCTTCCATTCGCCAGCCCAACCAGACCGGCGCGCCGTCGAGCGTCGCTTCACAGGCGGCTCCGGTCAACGCGAACCAGCAATGGCGGGTAAACTGTACATCGACCTGACCCAGCGTAATTTCCAGCGCCGCCGTCTCCGGCGCATTGCCCACCAGCAGATTGGCAATGGTCATTGCCGGTTTATCCAGCGCGCCGCAGCGGCTAATCCCCCACTGGCGCTGGCCTTCCCGGCCGCCATCCTGGACCGAGGTGTACATGCCGGCGCGGATAAATTTCAACATACCCCCTCCTTCTGCGGCACAAAGCGCACGCGATCGCCAGAACGCAGCAGCACCGGCTCTTCACGTTTTGGATCGAATAATGCCAGCGGCGTGCGACCCAGCAGCTGCCAGCCGCCCGGCGTCGCCAGCGGATAGATACCGGTTTGCGATCCGCCGATACCAACCGATCCCGCCGGTACCAGCACGCGCGGCTCGGCGCGACGCGGCATCGCCAGCTGCTCCGGCAGGCCGCCAAAGTACGGAAACCCCGGCTGGAAACCCAGAAACCACACCATGTACTCCACCGAAGAGTGCAGTTCGACCACCTGCTTTTCGCTCAACCCGCTATGGCGCGCGACATCGCCAAGGTCTGGCCCCGCCTCGCCGCCGTAGATAACCGGGATACTTATCTCACGGGATTCCGGCTCCAGCGCATCGCTCTCTTCCCACCAGCGCTGCAGCTTGTGAATCGCCTCCCACGCCATCTCCTGCGGACGACGCAGCACAACGGTGATGTTGTTCATCCCCGGAATCACTTCAACCACCTCTTCGCGATCGGTCAACCGCTGCGTCAGGCCCCAGATACGTTTTTGGCTCTCCAGGGTCACCGGAGGCTCAAGCTCCAGGACCACCGCCGTTTCACCTAATAGATAACAACGCGCTCGCTGCACTTTTTTCTCTCTCATCAGGCCGGGTTAGGGATATCAATAAAGGTGACGTCCAGGTCAGTATTTTCCGTCAGCCACTCGCTCAGGGCGCGAATACCACCGCGCTCGGTGGCATGATGGCCGGCGGCATAAAAATGCAACCCCTGCTCACGGGCGGAATGAATCGTCTGCTCAGACACTTCGCCGGTAATAAAGGCATCGACGCCAAAGCGGGCCGCGCTATCGATAAAGCTCTGGCCGCCGCCGGTACACCAGGCGACGCGGGTAACTTTGTCCGGCCCGGTATCGCCGCACCACAGCGGTTTACGCCCTAATCGCGCTTCAATCCACGATGCCAGTTCCAGCCCGGATACCGGCATAGAAAGCTCGCCCCACGGCACCAATGGTTCGATTTCCCCCATTACATTGATCCCCAGCAGCTGCGCCAGCTGGGCGTTATTGCCCAGTTCCGGATGCGCATCCAGCGGTAAATGCCAGCCATAAAGGTTGATATCGTTGGCCAGCAGCGTTTTCAGCCGATTGCGCTTCATGCCGCGGATCACCGGCGACTCGCCTTTCCAGAAGTAACCGTGATGCACAATCACCGCATCCGACTGCAGACGAACGGCTTCATCAAGTAGCGCCTGGCTGGCGGTCACGCCGGTGACGATTTTCCGCACCGTCTCCCGCCCTTCCACCTGCAGGCCGTTCGGGGCGTAATCACTGATGGCCGCGCTATTCAGTTTTTCGTTAATTAATTGTTCCAGTTCGCTATTTTTCATTGCCGCTCCATCAGAAAATCAGTTTGCACAAACCTATAACATAACCACATCCGCCCGAGTCGTCGATAGCGACGCCAAAGGGTCCATTTCAGCCATTCGCGTAATCGCCCAAATTGCCTCTTCCCCTCACCGCGCATTAGTGTATATTTATGCACTTATAAAGCATATTAAATAACCAGAAAGCCATTTAGGCCATGAATAACACCAGACAAACGCTATTCATGCAGAAAGATCGACTTTCGTTTTACGGCCAGGAAATGAACGTTACATGAACAGACAAACTTCACAGCCACGGGCGATCTATTACGTCGTTGCGCTGCAAATTTGGGAATACTTCAGTTTTTACGGCATGCGGGCGCTGTTAATCCTGTACCTCACCAACCAGCTCAAGTACGACGATAACCACGCCTATACTCTGTTTAGCGCCTACTGCTCCCTGGTCTACGTCACCCCTATTCTCGGCGGCTTCCTCGCCGACAAACTGCTCGGCAACCGCATGGCGGTGATGCTCGGCGCGCTACTCATGGCTATCGGTCACCTGGTGCTCGGCGCCAGCGAAGTCGCTCCCACCTTCCTGTATCTGTCGCTGGCGATTATCGTTTGCGGTTACGGACTGTTTAAATCCAACGTTAGCTGCCTGCTTGGCGAACTGTACGAGCCGACCGATCCGCGCCGCGATGGCGGCTTCTCGCTGATGTACGCCGCGGGGAATATTGGTTCGATCATCGCGCCTATCGCCTGCGGCTACGTGCAGGAAGAGTACAGCTGGGCGATGGGCTTTGCGCTGGCGGCAGTCGGCATGATTGCCGGTCTGGTGATCTTCCTCTGCGGCGGTCGCCACTTCCGCCATACCACCGGCGTTAACCGCGAGGCGCTGCGCGCGCGGACCTTTGTCCTGCCAAACTGGGGCTGGCTGCTGGTTTTGCTGGTGGCGACGCCGCTGCTGATTACCGTCTTGTTCTGGCAGGAGTGGTCGGTGTATGCGCTGATCGTCGCGACGGTGATTGGCCTGGCGGTACTGGCGCGCATTTATCTGCGCGCGGAGAACGACAAACAGCGTAAAGAGCTGCGCCTGATTATCGTCCTCACCGGTTTTAGCCTGCTGTTCTGGGCCTTCGCCCAGCAGGGCGGCAGCTCCATCAGCCTCTATATCGACCGTTTCGTGAACCGCCACGTCATGAGCTATGAAGTACCAACCGCGATGTTCCAGTCGGTTAACGCCTTTGCGGTGATGCTCTGCGGTATGGTGCTGGCATGGCTGGTTAAAGAAAACATCAAGGGCAACCGCACCGTGCGTATCTGGGGAAAATTCGCCCTCGGTCTCGGGCTAATGAGCGCTGGCTTCTGCATTCTGACCTTAAGCGCCCGCTGGTCGGCCGCGTATGGCCACTCCTCCATGCCGCTGATGGTACTGGGGCTGGCGGTGATGGGTTTCGCCGAACTGTTTATCGATCCGGTAGCGATGTCGCAAATCACCCGTATCGAAATCCCCGGCGTCACCGGAGTGCTGACCGGTATCTATATGCTGCTTTCCGGGGCGATCGCCAACTATCTGGCCGGCGTCATCGCCGACCAGACGTCGCAGGCGTCGTTTGATGCCGCCGGCGCGGTTAACTATTCGATTGAAGCCTATATCGACGTCTTCAGCCAGATCACCTGGGGCGCGCTGGCCTGCGTCGGCCTGGTGCTGGTCATCTGGCTGTATCACTCCGTGAAGGTCAAAACCCGCCAACTGGCGGTAGAATAAAAACTATCTGGCGGCTTCCCAGGCCGCCAGCGTCTCCAGCCGCGCCTGCTTATGGTCAACCAGCGGGCGCGGATACTTCAGCGCTACCCCCTGTTTATCCGCCCACAGCCACGGCTGATGCAGCGCTTTCTCTGGTACTTCCGCCAGTTCCGGCAGCCAGCGGCGAATAAACTCGCCCTGCTTATCAAATTTCTCCCCCTGGGTCGTCGGATTGAAAATACGAAAGTAAGGGGCTGCGTCGGTACCGGTCGAGGCCGCCCACTGCCAGCCGCCGTTGTTGGCCGCCAAATCGCCGTCGATCAGTTGGCTCATGAAATAGCGCTCGCCTTGCCGCCAGTCGAGGCGCAGGTCTTTCGCCAGGAAGCTGGCGACAATCATCCGCAGGCGGTTGTGCATCCAGCCGGTGGCGTTAAGCTGCCGCATGGCGGCATCGACGATGGGGAAACCGGTTTGCCCCTGTTGCCAGGCCCGCAGTTCATCCTCATTGCTGCGCCAGGCGACCTTGTCGGTCCAGGCGACAAAGGGCCGGCCTTTACACAGTTTCGGGTAGTAAACCATCAGATGACGATAGAACTCGCGCCAGATAAGCTCGTTCAGCCAGCTTGCGCCCGCTTCGCCATCCAGCGCGCCGGGCTGCTCCCGTAGCAAGCGATGCAGGCACTGGCGCGGCGACAGTACGCCTACCGCGAGACACGGCGATAGCCTGCTGGTTCCTTCTATTGCCGGGAAATCGCGCTGCTGATCGTAATCCGCCGCCGGCTGCTGGCAAAACGCGCGCAATCGAGCCAGCGCCGTTTTTTCATCCGCCGCGAACAGATCGGTGTCAAATGCCGTTTGCGGATAGTTGATTTCAGGCAGCGGCGGCGCCTGACGGGCGGCTGACGGGCGTGGTTTAGGCGCCGCCACGCACTCCGGCAGCCCTTCACGCAGGCGGCGGATAAAGGCATTTTTAAACGGCGTAAAGACTTTATACATCTCGCGGTTGCCGGTCATCACGCTGCCCGGCGGCAACAGCACGCTGTCGTCAAACCCCTGACAGGTAACTTCTGTCAGGCTTTTCTCGACACCGGCGTCGCGCCGGCGCTCATTAAACTCATACTGATAGTTATAAAATAGATGGCTCACCTGGTGCTGTTTACAAAAGCGCGTCAGCAGCTCGATGCTGGCGGCGAAATCGTCCGCTTCTTCTACCAGCAGCGGAATACCGCGTTCCGCTAATGCCGCGTGCAGGCTGCGTAAATGGCTGGCGATAAAGGCCGCCTGGCGCGGCGCCATATAATGTTGGCGCCACTGCTCTGGCGTGGCGATATACAGCGCCAGCACCTGCGCCTGCGGGTCGCGGCAGGCGGCGGCCAGCGCCAGATTATCGTGAAGGCGTAAATCCATGCGAAACCAGACCAGATGGGTGGCCATAAAACTCCTCACTCTCCGTAAGCAAAACTCATCACTCAGGCCGGCAAAATAACGCGCTGCGGCAAAATAAGCACCTGCCAATTCTGCCACGGCGCGTGAAAGCTAAGTGTAGACAGCAGACGAAAAAAAACCGCCGGTCGTCAACCGGCGGTTTTATATTCGTCGCAGCAGCGCGGATTAGTAGAAATCGTGCGCGGCTTTTTCCGCCTGCGCCATCCATACCGGCTGCTCACTGGTTTTCGCCCATACGCGATGCAGCCAGCTGTAGTAACGGGCACGATCTTTCCAGAACAGCATCACCGGCAGCGCAGCAACCCCGGCCACGACGGCGAAAGCGCGACGCATCAGGATAATGTGAGCAGGATAAGCTTTGTACAACGCCATAATTTCTCTCCCCTTTGTCAGGCCGGCAAGCAACGCCGGTAAATGTCACAATGTTTGTCTGCACAAATAGTACCGCGCTGGTTGTAATTTTACTACTCATCCGACCACTAAAAAGCACTTATTTATACTTAATTTACATTCATGGCGTAATTGAGTTACAAAAAAGTTAAATTAATACTAATCATTAGTTAAATTGTGCCTTTAGCCATTTTTATACTTTTTTTACACCGCCCGCGGCGATTTTTGCGAAATCTTTGCGCCGAAATTCCTACCCTCTCGGTATATCAATAAGAGACACACCCGGAGGTGGAAAGTGACTACAGGCATCATTGCCGGCGTAACGCTGGTGTTCCTGCTGCTGGCGTATCTGGTCTATGCCCTGATACATGCGGAGGCGTTCTGATGGCCGCGCAAGGGTTCTTACTTATCGCCAGCTTCCTGCTGGTACTGCTGGTGCTGGCGCGGCCACTCGGTTCGCTGCTAGCGCGAATGATAAACGATGTTCCGCTTCCTGGATTTGCCGGCGTTGAGCGCGGTATCTGGCGGCTGGCGGGGATTCGCAGCCAGGAGATGGACTGGCGGCAGTACCTGATAGCCATTGTGCTGTTTAACGCTATTGGTCTCGCGGCGCTGATGGCGCTGCTGATGTGTCAGGGGTGGCTGCCGTTCAATCCGCAGCACTTCCCCAACCTGTCATGGGATTTAGCGTTGAATACCGCGGTAAGCTTCGTCAGCAACACTAACTGGCAGGCCTACGCCGGGGAAACCACCATGAGCTATCTCAGCCAGATGGCGGGCCTGGCGGTGCAAAACTTCCTGTCGGCCGCGACCGGTATTGCGGTGATCTTCGTACTGACCCGCGCCTGGGCGCGACAAAAAGTCAGCACCCTCGGCAACGCCTGGGTCGACCTGACCCGCATTACGCTATGGCTGCTACTGCCTCTTTCTCTGCTGATCGCGCTGTTCTTTGTGCAACAGGGCGTGCCGCAGAACCTGCAGGCTTATCAGCCGTTCACCAGCCTGGAAGGCGTTCGCCAGTGGCTGCCGATGGGGCCGGTCGCCTCGCAGGAAGCGATCAAAATGCTTGGTACCAACGGCGGCGGTTTCTTTAATGCCAACTCATCGCATCCGTTTGAGAACCCGACGGCGTTAACCAACCTGGTGCAGATGCTGGCGATCTTCCTGATCCCGGCGGCGCTGTGTTTTGCCTTTGGCGAAGCGGTCGGCGATCGCCGTCAGGGGCGCGCCATCCTGTGGGCGATGGCGCTGATTTTCGTGGTCTGCGTGGCGGTGGTGATGTGGGCGGAAACCCGCGGAAATCCGCATCTGCTCAGCCTTGGCGCCGACAGCAGCCTGAATATGGAAGGGAAAGAGAGCCGCTTTGGCATTCTCGCCAGCAGCCTGTTTGCGGTAGTCACTACTGCGGCCTCCTGCGGCGCGGTCAACGCGATGCATGATTCCTTCACCGCGCTGGGCGGCATGGTGCCGATGTGGCTGATGCAGATTGGCGAGGTGGTCTTCGGCGGCGTGGGCTCCGGGCTGTACGGCATGCTGCTGTTCGTCATGCTGGCGGTATTTATCGCCGGGCTGATGATTGGCCGCACGCCGGAATATCTCGGCAAGAAAATCGACGTGCGCGAAATGAAAATGATCGCGCTGGCGATTCTGGTGACCCCGACGCTGGTACTGCTCGGCACCGCGCTGGCGATGATGACCGAAGCCGGACGCAGCGCCATGCTGAATCCTGGGCCGCACGGCTTTAGCGAAGTGTTGTACGCGGTCACCTCGGCGGCCAACAACAACGGCAGCGCCTTCGGCGGCTTAAGCGCCGGCACGACCTTCTGGAACCTGCTGCTGGCGTTCTGCATGCTGGTGGGCCGCTTCGGGGTGATCGTCCCGGTGATGGCGATTGCCGGATCGCTGGTGAATAAGAAAATTCAGCCAGCCAGCTCCGGGACGCTCGCCACCCACGATGCGCTGTTTATCGGCCTGCTGATCGGCACCGTCCTGCTGGTCGGCGCCCTGACCTTTATCCCCGCACTGGCGCTCGGCCCGGTGGCGGAACACTTCTCTTTACTTTAAGCGATGCGGAGCAGCCTGTTATGAGTCGCAAACAATTAGCCCTGCTGGAGCCGACGCTGGTGCGTCAGGCGCTGCTGGATGCGGTGAAAAAACTCAGCCCCTCGGTGCAGTGGCGTAACCCGGTAATGTTTATCGTCTGGATCGGCAGCGTGCTGACCACCCTGCTGGCGATGGCCATGGCCGGGGGGTATCTCGCGGGTCACGCCGGTTTTACCGCCGCCGTCAGCCTGTGGCTATGGTTTACCGTACTGTTCGCCAACTTCGCCGAAGCCATGGCCGAAGGACGTAGCAAAGCGCAGGCCAATAGCCTGAAAGGAGTGAAGAAAACCGCTTTCGCCCGTAAGCTGCGAGCGCCCCAGCACGATGCCCCGATGGATCACGTCCCGGCGGAAGAGTTACGCAAAGGCGATATCGTGCTGGTGGAAGCCGGCGACATTATCCCCTGCGACGGCGAAGTGATCGAAGGCGGCGCTTCGGTAGATGAAAGCGCCATCACCGGGGAATCCGCGCCGGTGATCCGCGAGTCCGGCGGCGATTTCGCCTCGGTAACTGGCGGTACCCGGATCCTTTCTGACTGGCTGGTGATCCGCTGCAGCGTCAACCCTGGTGAAACCTTCCTCGACCGGATGATCGCCATGGTTGAAGGGGCGCAGCGCCGTAAAACGCCGAACGAAATCGCATTGACGATCCTGCTGATCGCCCTGACGCTGGTATTCCTGCTGGCTACCGCCACCATCTGGCCCTTCTCGGCGTGGAGCGGTAATGCGGTTAGCGTTACCGTGCTGGTCGCGCTGCTGGTGTGCCTGATCCCGACCACCATCGGCGGCCTGCTCTCCGCCATTGGCGTCGCCGGGATGAGCAGAATGCTCGGCGCCAACGTTATCGCCACCAGCGGTCGCGCGGTGGAAGCCGCCGGCGATGTCGACGTACTGTTGCTGGATAAAACCGGCACCATCACCCTCGGCAACCGTCAGGCCTCGGCATTCCTGCCGGCGCGCGGCGTCGAAGAGCGCGTGCTGGCCGATGCCGCCCAGCTATCGTCGCTGGCGGATGAAACGCCGGAAGGCCGCAGCATCGTAGTGCTGGCGAAACAGCGCTTTAATCTGCGCGAACGCGACCTGCAGTCGCTGCACGCCACATTTGTCCCCTTTACCGCCCAGACCCGTATGAGCGGTATCAACATCGACCAACGTATGATCCGCAAAGGGTCGGTAGACGCGATTCGCCGCCATATCGAAGCTAACGGCGGCCACTTCCCGGCCGATGTCGATAAGCAGGTAGAAGAGGTCGCCCGCCAGGGGGCCACGCCGCTAGTCGTCGCGGAAGGCGAGCGCGTACTGGGGATTATTTCGCTTAAAGATATCGTCAAAGGCGGCATTAAAGAGCGTTTCGCCCAGCTGCGCAAAATGGGCATTAAAACGGTGATGATCACCGGTGATAACCGCCTGACCGCCGCCGCCATCGCCGCCGAAGCGGGGGTTGATGATTTTCTGGCCGAAGCGACGCCGGAAGCCAAGCTGGCGCTGATTCGCCAGTATCAGTCGGAAGGACGGCTGGTGGCGATGACCGGCGACGGCACCAACGACGCCCCGGCGCTGGCGCAGGCTGATGTAGCGGTCGCGATGAACTCCGGCACCCAGGCGGCGAAAGAGGCGGGCAATATGGTGGATCTCGACTCAAACCCGACCAAGCTGATTGAAGTGGTGCATATCGGTAAACAGATGCTGATGACCCGTGGGTCGTTAACTACATTCAGTATCGCCAACGACGTCGCCAAGTATTTCGCGATTATTCCGGCCGCCTTCGCCGCCGCCTATCCGCAGCTGGCTATGCTCAACGTGATGCATCTGCACTCGCCCTCTTCGGCGATCATGAGCGCGGTTATTTTCAACGCCCTGATTATCGTCTGCCTGATCCCTTTAGCGCTGAAGGGCGTGAGCTATCGTCCGCTGTCGGCATCGGCGATGCTTCGCCGCAACCTGTGGGTTTACGGCCTCGGCGGCCTGATTGTGCCTTTCGTTGGTATTAAAGCCATCGACCTGTTGCTGACCCTGACCGGTCTGGTGTGAGGAAACTACCATGTCATTGATTCGTCCGGCATTTGTGCTATTTATTCTGTTAACCCTGCTCACTGGCGGCCTGTATCCGTTGCTGACTACCGCCTTAGGGCAGTGGTGGTTCCCGCAGCAGGCTAACGGCTCGCTGATCCAGATCGACGGCGAAGTGCGCGGCTCAGCGCTGATCGGGCAGAACTTTACCGCAGCCGGTTATTTCCACGGCCGCCCTTCCGCGACGGCCGAGGTGGCGGATAATCCGCTGGCCTCTGGCGGCAGTAATCTGGCGGTCAGCAATCCGGCGCTGGATAAAGCGATTAGCGAACGGGTACAGGCGTTACGCGCCGCGAACCCGCAAGCGAACCCAACGGTGCCGGTCGAGCTGGTTACCGCATCGGCCAGCGGGCTGGATAACAACCTGACCCCTGCCGCGGCGCTGTGGCAGGTACCGCGCGTCGCTAAAGCGCGCAATCTCAGCGACGCGCAGGTGAAACAGCTAGTGGATCAGGCGACGCAAAAACCGTTGCTCAGTTTTCTCGGTCAACCTGTGGTAAATATACTGCAACTGAATATGGCGCTGGATGCCCTAAAGGATTAATCAATGAGTGACGAGCCGCTGCGTCCGGACCCTGACCGTCTGCTGCAACAAACCGCTGCGCCGCATCGCGGCAAGCTGAAGGTGTTTTTCGGCGCCTGCGCCGGGGTGGGCAAAACCTGGGCAATGCTGGCGGAAGCGCAGCGGCTGCGCGCTCAGGGGCTGGATATTCTGATCGGCGTGGCGGAAACCCACGGCCGCAAAGATACCGCCGCCATGCTGGAGGGGCTCAGCACCCTCCCGCAAAAACGCATTTCCCATCGCGGACGCTACGTCCATGAATTTGACCTTGATGCCGCGCTGGCCCGCCGTCCGGCGCTGATCCTGGTGGACGAACTGGCGCACAGCAACGCGCCGGGTTCGCGCCACCCGAAACGCTGGCAGGACGTCGAAGAACTGCTCGAAGCCGGTATCGACGTCTTCACCACCGTCAACGTCCAGCATCTTGAAAGTCTCAATGATGTGGTCAGCGGTATTACCGGCGTGCAGGTGCGCGAAACCGTCCCCGACCCCTTCTTTGACGCCGCTGATGATGTAGTTCTGGTGGATTTGCCGCCGGACGATCTGCGCCAGCGCCTGAATGAGGGCAAGGTGTACATTGGCGGCCAGGCCGAACGCGCCATCGAAAACTTCTTCCGCAAAGGTAATTTGATCGCCCTGCGCGAGCTGGCGCTGCGCCGTACCGCCGACCGTGTAGACGAACAAATGCGCGCCTGGCGCGACCGCCAGGGGCAGGAAAAAGTCTGGCACACCCGCGACGCCATTCTGCTGTGCATCGGCCACAACACCGGCAGCGAAAAACTGGTTCGCGCCGCCGCCCGGCTGGCGGCCAGGCTCGGCAGCGTCTGGCACGCGGTATACGTGGAAACCCCCTCGCTGCACCGTCTACCGGAGGCCAAACGGCGGGCGATCCTCGCGGCGCTGAAGCTGGCGCAAGAGTTAGGCGCCGAAACCGCCACCCTCTCCGATCCATCGGAAGAAAAAGCGGTACTGCATTACGCTCGCGAACATAACCTCGGCAAAATTGTGATTGGTCGCCAGGGGGAGCGACGCTGGTGGGAACGAGCCGGATTTGCCGACCGTCTGGCGCGCCGCGCCCCGGACCTCGATCTGGTGGTGATCGCGCTGGATGAAAAACCGGCTTCTCTGCCCGCCCGCGCGAACGACAACCGCACGGCGATCGATAAGTGGCGCCAGCAGTTGAAGGGCTGTCTGCTGGCCGTGGCGCTGTGCGCCATTATCACCGTGGTTGCCATGCAGTGGCTGATGGCCTTTGAGGCCGCCAACCTGGTGATGCTCTATCTACTGGGTGTGGTGATAATCGCTCTGCTGTATGGCCGCTGGCCATCGGTGCTGGCGACCTTTATCAACGTCATTAGCTTCGATCTCTTTTTTGTCGCCCCACGCGGTACGCTGGCGGTTTCCGACGTCCAGTATCTGCTGACGTTCGGCGTGATGCTGACCGTTGGTCTGGTGATCGGCAATCTGACCGCCGGGATGCGTTACCAGGCGCGGGTGGCGCGTTATCGCGAGCGACGTACCCGGCATCTGTATGAAATGTCGAAAGCGCTGGCGGTCGGACGCAGCCGCGAAGATATCGCCGCCACCAGCGAACGCTTTATTACTTCCACTTTTCAGGCCCGCAGCCAACTACTGCTGCCGGATGAGAACGGGCAGCTGCAGCCGATGACCCAGCAATCCGGCGTTTTCTCGTGGGATGATGCGATTGCCCGCTGGAGTTTTGATAAAGGCCAGCCAGCCGGGGCCGGCACCGACACTCTCCCCGGCGTACCATATCAAATTCTGCCGCTACAAAGCGCCTCCCGCACCTGGGGGCTGCTGCTGGTCGAACCGGAAAATCTGCGTCAGCTGATGATCCCGGAACAACAGCGACTGCTGGAAACCTTTACCCTGCTGGTGGCCAGCGCCCTTGAGCGCCTGACCCTGACCGCCAGCGAAGAGCAGGCGCGCTTGACCAGCGAACGCGAAAGCCTGCGCAACTCACTGCTGGCCGCCCTCTCTCACGATCTGCGGACGCCGCTGACGGTCCTGTTCGGCCAGGCGGAGATCCTCACTCTCGATCTGGCCAGTGAAGGTTCGAAGCACGCGCCGCAGGCCAACGAAATTCGCCAGCACGTGCTCAACACCACCCGGCTGGTGAATAATCTACTGGATATGGCGCGTATCCAGTCCGGCGGTTTTAATCTGCACAAAGAGTGGTTAACCCTCGAAGAGGTTGTTGGCAGCGCCCTGCGTATGCTGGAGCCTGGGCTTGGCGGCCAGCGCATCCAGCTGACGCTGCCGGACCCGCTGCTGCTGGTCCACGTTGACGGCCCGCTGTTTGAACGGGTGCTGATTAATCTGCTGGAGAACGCGCATAAATACGCCGGCGAGCAGGCGCAGATTGGCATTCACGCCGAAGCGGATAGGCAGCAGTTAATCATTGAAGTCTGGGATAATGGTCCGGGGATCCCGGCAGGCCAGGAACAGGCTATCTTTGATAAATTCGCCCGTGGTAATAAAGAGTCTGCTATCCCCGGCGTCGGCCTGGGGCTGGCCATTTGCCAGGCCATTGTCGAGGTGCACGACGGTAGCATTACCGCCAGCAACCGTCCGGAGGGCGGCGCCTGTTTCCGTGTTACACTGCCGCGAGAAGCGCCCCCAGAACTGGAAGAGTTAACCGAGGAATTGTGATTAACGTTTTAATCATCGAAGACGAACACGCTATCCGCCGCTTTCTGCGCACCGCGCTGGAAGCTGACGGCATGCGCGTATTTGAAGCCGAAACCCTGCAGCGCGGGCTAATCGAAGCCGCCACCCGCAAACCGGATTTAGCGATCCTCGATCTTGGCCTGCCAGACGGGGATGGTAATGATTTTATCCGCGAAGTCCGCCAGTGGAGCCAAATGCCGATTATCGTACTGTCGGCGCGCAGCGAAGAGCATGACAAAATCGCCGCCCTTGACGCCGGCGCCGATGACTACCTCAGTAAACCGTTCGGCATCGGTGAACTGCAGGCGCGGCTACGCGTCGCGCTGCGCCGTCACGGCAGCGCGCAGGCCGATGAGCCGGTGGTGCGTTTTGCCGATATTAGCGTCGATATCCCCGCCCGCCGTATCGTGCGCGGCAGTGAAGAAATTCACCTGACGCCCATCGAGTTTCGCCTGCTGGCGGCGCTGCTGAACAATCCGGGCAAAGTGCTCACCCAGCGCCAGCTTCTGAATCAGGTATGGGGGCCTAACGCCGTCGAACACAGTCACTATTTGCGGATTTATATGGGGCACTTACGGCAAAAGCTGGAGGTTGACCCGGCGCGGCCGCAGCATCTGCTGACCGAAACCGGGATTGGCTATCGCTTTATGCCCTGAAATTCGCCTCTGCAGTACCAGAGAGTGGCGATTTTCAGCCCTTCAGAGAGCAGCAGGAAGCCTGACAGGATCGCTAAATTCCTGACGCCGGCGGCTTGAATCAGCCACAGACCCAGCGACAGCGAAGGCTGCATAAATACCAGCCTCAGCGGCGCCTGCCCCCAGGCCAACCACAGCGCATAGCGGCTCTGACGGAAAAATAGGATCATCGACAGCGGAATGCTGATAATCAGCAGAACATTCAGCGGGTACAGCCAGGCCGCCGCTGCGCCGTAAGTGTGCAGCAGCTGAAGATACGCCAGTAGATCGTCGTAGAAAGGAAGACGGCGGTGGGAAATATTCCACCATAAGAATTGCAGGACGAAAAAGAGATCCATCCACGCCCAGAACAAAAAAAGGGACTTCCGTTGTAATTTCATC
Organism: Gerosis bhagava; assembly: GCA_022318305.1. Taxonomy (NCBI): domain Eukaryota; kingdom Metazoa; phylum Arthropoda; class Insecta; order Lepidoptera; family Hesperiidae; genus Gerosis; species Gerosis bhagava. The sequence continues at coordinate 17,771 of DWRD01000067.1, forward strand.
GCATTCCTTGCGAAAAAAATCAGGCCCGCAGGGGGCCTGATGCTGATAGGACAATCAGGCGTTTTTCAGCACTTCGTTGACAATCTCTACCGCTTCTTTTTCAATTAGCTTGCGATGCTCTTCGCCAAGGAAGCTCTCGCAGTAGATTTTGTAGGCGTCCTCGGTGCCTGACGGACGGGCCGCAAACCAGCCGTTGTCGGTCATCACTTTCAGCCCGCCGATAGAAGCGCCGTTGCCCGGCGCCGCGGTCAGACGCGCGGTGATCGGATCGCCCGCCAGCGTATCGGCGCTCACCATTTCCGGCGAAAGCTTAGACAGCGCCGCTTTCTGCGCGGAAGTGGCGGAGGCCTGCAGACGGTTGTAGCTCGGGGCGCCAAAGCGTAGCGCCAGCTCGTTATAGTGCTCCTGCGGGTTCTTACCGGTGACCGCGGTGATTTCCGCCGCCAGCAGGCACATGATGATACCGTCTTTATCTGTGGACCACGGCGTGCCGTCGAAACGCAGGAACGATGCCCCGGCGCTCTCTTCACCACCGAAGCCGAAGCTGCCGTCGAACAGACCGTCAACAAACCACTTGAAGCCTACAGGCACTTCCACCAGCTTACGGCCCAGATCGTTAACCACGCGGTCAATCATCGCCGAAGAAACCAGCGTTTTACCAACCGCAACATCTTTGCCCCACTGTGGGCGATGCTGGAACAGGTAGTTGATAGCCACCGCCAGATAGTGGTTCGGGTTCATCAGCCCAGCCGGAGTCACGATACCGTGACGGTCGTAATCCGGATCGTTGGCGAAGGCCAGATCGAACTTATCGCGCAGCGCCAGCAGACCCGCCATTGCACACTCGGAGGAGCAGTCCATACGGATCGCGCCATCTTTATCAAGGTGCATAAAGCGGAACGTCTGATCGACCTGATCGTTGACGATGGTCAGATCCAGCTTGTAGTGTTCGCCGATACGTTTCCAGTATTCGATACCCGAGCCGCCCAGCGGATCGACGCCCAGTTTCAGGCCCGCTTTCTGGATAGCCGCCATATCGACGATATCCGCCAGCCCTTCAATAAACGGCTGCACCAGGTCCTGCTCTTTTACGTGGCCGGACGCCAGCGCGGCGTCGAGAGAGATACGCTTCACACCCTGCAGACCGGCGGCCAGC